>VXBO01009214.1:204052-224635 GCA_013400135.1 Rhinoptilus africanus
ACTTTGGGAGCGGGGCCGGTGCCCGCTGGTGCTGCTGCCGTGCTGCCGGGCTTGCCCAGGTAGACGGGCGTCTCCATCATCGAGGCTGCCGGGGCTGGCCGGAGAGGGGCCGGGTAGCGGTAGAGGCCCTGTGCTGCCAGCGGGACGCGGGGAGTGACGACCGGCAGCCTGGCCAGGCTGGCCAGCGGGACGGCCGCCACGCCGCCCGGGCCGTAGGGTCTGTAGAGCCCCCGCAGCATGGGCCGCAGCACTGAGGCCGGCTGGGTGGTGATGGGCAGCGTGGAGGCGATGGGCGTGTTGATGGTGGAGTAGATCATGCCGTCGGCGGCTCGCACGGTGGCGGTGGAAGGGAACATCTGCCGGACGGCGCCCAGGCGGACGCCGGGGACGTTGTACTGTGCCAGGCTGCCGAAGCCCTGCCGCGCCTCGGGGAAGGTGGGGTTGTACATCCCGCCGGGTTTGGGGGGTGCGGGGCCCTGCTGCTGAGCTGCCAGCCCCCCTGTGCCCCCCGGTCCAGCCCCGGGGCCGTAGGGCAGCAGGTCGGGGCCGTTGGCATGCCGGCCCCCATACTGGTCCATGGAGTTGAGAGCGGCACACATGCGGCTGATCTCACGCGCCGTGGTGGCACTGTAGTGGGCCAGGCTGGACTCCTGGAAGCTGGCCAGGTCCCCCCGGGGTGAGAAGCGGTAGTCGGAGTAGATGTTGGAGGCCGAGCTGTACCTCCGCATAGGGAGCGGGTGGCCCAGCATCTCCGTTGGCTGGCGGAGGTCAGAGAAGGAGCCGTATTGCAGCCCCTGGCCCAGGTAGCCCCCCTCAGCGAAGCCCACGCTATAGGAGTGCTTCATGGTGCTGAGGTCCACGGCGGCGTCGCCTGCCGGGGAGGGGAAGGGCTGATCCCCCTTCGTGGGGTAGTAACTCATTCCGATTTCAGAGAGGTTCGTGTCCGACATGGAGGAGTAGAGGCGGCCGAAGGGGCCGGTGGGGTAAAACTTCTGCTCCTCGTATAGCGCGGGCGCCGGGGCTGGCTGCTCCCGGTAGGGGAAGGGCTCGGGCAGCTCCGGCTCTCTGCTGCCGTAGAGGGGTCCGCTGGCTTTCCGTCCAGGTGCTGCCGCCTCCCCAACTTTCTTCTCCGGCATCTTGGAAGTGGGGTTGAAAGCGCCAGTGCAGCTGCCACCAAAGGGGAACTTGTAGACCACGTCGCAGCAGGCTACCTGGCTCTCCGCCTTCACCCCCGTGAGGTCCAGCACGTTGGCCGGGGGCTCCTCCTTCAGCACTTTGGTGACTGGGCCGGTGGCTGCCTCCTCCACCTGCACCATCATCACCTGCGACTTCTTCCCACCCAGGGCGAGCAGAGGGCTCTGGCTCTTCAGCTCCACCGGCACTGCCCGATACAGCTCCGAGCCCGGCTCCGGTGGGAAGGGCTGCTGCAGGCCGCCGACGTTCTGCGCCCCGCCGCTCTGCGTGATGAGCATGTCCTTCTTCACCATCTGGCCTGGCACGCCGTACCTCGCAAACTTGGTCTGGGGGGGAGCGGTGGGCTCAGGCTTGCCAGCGGCTGCCGCGCTGGGTCTGACAGCAGCCGTCTGGACGCCCTGCTCCACCTGCTTCACCTGTGCCAAGCACACCGGGCTCCCCGTCCCCTGTCCGAAGTCCACCCGGCTCTGGAAAGGGTCTCCGTAGACCACAGGCTGCTTGGGCTGGGAGAGGATCATGGGGGAGGCGATGGCCAGGCCGGCGGTGCTGGCTGCCGCGATGATGGTGTGGGGCTGCTCCTGGGCATTGAGGTTGATGATCAGGGGCTGAATGGCCGTGGACTGACGGCTCGGGATGTGGTCCAAGGTCAGGCAGTACTTCCTGGCCTCGGTGGCCAAGGAGGTGAGATCCATGCCTTGGTCCGTTATGATGATGGGGGCGGACTTCAGCGCGGTCCGTAAGTCCACGGCATTAGTGCTCGGTGCCTTGGGCCCCGGCTCGACCCGGGACGTGCCGGGGATGGAGGAAATGCGGCAGAGGGAGATGTTTTCCGCAGGGAGCGCTCCCCAGCCGTACAGCCCCGTGATGCCGTCGGCAGCTGAAGTCACAGCGGGTGCCTTCGGGGCGTGCTCCTTCACTGCCTGTGCCCTGACGTAGGCAGCCGGTGGCTGCTCCGGCTCCGGTGCCTGGCTGTAGCCATGCGCCGGCAGCTGCCGGCTCGGCCTGGTGGGGGACGAGGTGGGGGACGTCGAGGCGCCAGAGCCGGGCGGCTTGGTTTGGCTGGCTGCGTCGGCCGCCAGCGTGATCAGCATGAAGGGGGAATCCAGCGAGGAGGGCTGCCGGGTCAGGCGCGGCGAGCCCGCCCGGTGTGGCGTCTGCGTCCCCTGTGCCACCATGGGGGAAGAGGTGGCAGGTCCGGCGGTGGTGGCAGCGGGACCCTCGTAGGGGAGGAGGGGGCTCTGCGTCTGTGTGGAAAACTCTGCCGTGGCCTTTGCGGGGCGGGTGGGACTCTGGGTGGGGGAGGTGGGCGAGAGCGGAGGGCTGGAGCTCTTGAAGAAGGGGTACGTCTTGGGCGGCGAGGGCTTGCTGTCGCTTGTGGCTGGGAGCTTCTCCCTGGCTGTCTGCACGCTGATCTCCACCACCGCCTTGCTCCTGCTGGTGTCCTCTGTCTGTGAGCCGTAGCTGACGGTGCTCTTCGCCAGACTGTAGCTTCTGCTGGCTATAGATGGAGCCTCCGCAGCTGGGGAGCTGTAGCTCCGGGGAGCAATCCCGGGGCCGCCCGACGCTGTCGTCACCGTGCTGGCACCTTTGCCGTAGGCATAAGGAGCGGCAGCGGCCTTGGACGCTGGGCTGGGCATTGCCGGGGCACTCTGGAGCTTGGCTAGGTCTTGCCCCTCTTTTGCAAAATGCTGGGTGACCCGGACGTCAGGAATGGCCTTGCCTGTGCTGCCGTCGGAGGTGGCAAAGGAGACGGGAGCGGAGAGCTGTGTGGGGCTGGTGCCGGGGGTGAGCGGACCGCCATTCTGCTTCATCAGGTCGGCGTAGGCGCTCTCGGCATTGAGGAAGTGCTTCTCCTGGTATGTCTCCTCCTGCCCCTTCGCCTTCTCTCCCTGCTCGAGGGCCAGGTCGAAGGAGGAGGACTGGTGCATCCTGGAGATGCTCTGGGAGGTCTGCAGGATCTCCTCGTACACTGCTCCTGCCTTCGGCAGGGTGCTCGGATACCCGGGCTGGGAGGGGCGCGCTGGGCTGCTGTCGTACTGGTACTCCTCGGCATACTGGTACTCGAAGCCGTTCTGGCCCTCGGTGCCGTGGTAGCCAACCTGCTGGTAGGTGCTGCCGTAAGAAACAGCCGTCTGGGCTTGCTGGACCTGCTGTTTCTGCATCATCTCTGCCTTCCTCATCATCTCCTCATAGGCTTCCTCGGCGCTCTTGAGGGGCTTGCTGGCGGGCTGGCTGGGGCCGGTCTCCCCCTTCTCCGTCGGGGAGTACAGCGACATGAAGGTGGGCAGGTTGTACTCGCTGCCCGACTTGTAGAGCTTGGAGGCCACGGCGTCGAAGCTTTCGGCCTCGGAGTCGATGGAGGGTGAGTACTCGGAGCAGGAGGAGCGGTGCAGCTCCTCCATCTCCGCCGCCTGCCGCAGCTCCTCGGTGGGGGAGGCGTCCTCGATGGGGGAGAGGTTGCTGGGGGGGGTTTTGGAGCGCTCCCTCCTCCGCTGGGCCCTCAGCTCCTCCTTGTCGCGCTTGGTCTTGCGCGCCGTGCTCCGGATGCGCTGCTGCTCCACCTCCCGCATCTTCTCCTGCTCCCGCAGCAGCTCCTCTTCCTCCCGCAGCTCCTCCTCCTCGGATGAGTCCTCGATGGTGGGCAGCAAGGGGCCGTGCGAGCGGTGGCGAGCCTTCCTCTGCTGCTTCACCTCCTCCAGCCGCTGCCGGCGGCTGGGGCTGCTGTCACTGTCCTCCTCCAGGGAGGAGATGGAGGTGGGCGAGGTGCCCGAGGTGTAGCTGGGCGTCGTGGCCGGCAGGGTGGAGGAGTACTCACCCCGGGAGCGCTCCTCGGGGGAGCCCGTCAGGCTCTCCATCTCCAGCTCGGGCTCCCGGTCCAGGCTGGCGTCTGCCTCCTGCCCCATCTCCATCTCCCGGCCGTAGCCGGTCGTGCTGTTCAGCTCGATGGTTTTGAAACGCCGCAGCCCGCCCTGGGCTGTGCTCAAGTCCTCGCCCTCCACCGCCTCCAGTTCTTTCCTTTCCTCCTTGTACAGGCTGCCGGGGCCGTGTGGCAAGCGCCGCTTGGCCGACGCCGGCTCTTTGCCCTTCTCCGCCTCGGCCTTCTGCCCGGCTTTGGGGATGCTGTATTTGGCGCGCCCGTAGCCTTCCTCGTCCTCCTCCTCCTCGAGGTTGTCCTCCTCCGCACTCATCTCCATGATCTGCCTCCGCATGAACTCCTCATCGCTCACCTCCGCCTCCCTGCCCTTGGGCCGGGGGGGCACCGGGGAGAAGCCCCCCTCGCTGCTGTCCTCCACGTAGTCGTGCCGCAGTTTGCTGCCAAACTCATCCGAGGACTCCGCGCTCTCCCGCCGCTCCCGCTGGTTCTCCCACTCCAGCGAGTCCTCATCCTCCTCCAGGATGTCCTCCAGCTCCTCGTCCGAGTCGAAGGCTTCGGGGGTGATGGAGAGGTAGCGTGGCCGCTGCCGCTGCCGCTGCTCCTCCCGTGCCTCCGGGCAGCTCTTGCCGCGCTCGGTGGGCTCTGGTGGGGTGCCCCGGCCTTCCAGGAGGGGCCGCATGCTGCTCTCCAGCTTGGTGAGCTCGGAGGGGCTGGGGGGGCTCTGCCCAGCCAGCCCGGTGCCACTCAGCTTCTCCTCCTCCTGCTGCACCAGGCCGGTGATCTCGCTCTGCGAGCTGGAGATGCCGTCGGAGGAGTAGCCGGTGTCGCTCAGGCTCTGGGGGCTGCGGGACAGGTCCGGGGGGTAAGGCTTGCTCCCATCCTGCGGGTGAGGGAGAGCACAGTGTCAGACCCGGGCAGCTCCAAAGCTGCTTCCGCCTCTTCCTCCCAAATCCTCCCCGGGAGAGCACGCAGGCGGTCTGGGCAGCACTGGGAGCGAGCCCAGCATGAAAGCTGGGGGATGCCCTGGGCGTGCTGCAAGCAGGGGATGGCGGAGCAAACATCCCCTGGGGACGTGGGCATTGCGGGACTCATAAATATGTTTAAAAAGCCAGGCCCAGGCGGTGTTATCTCCCGCGATAACTAACAGGAGAAGACCCTCATGGCAGCATCGATGTTTTAGCNCTAATGAACTTTAATTTCCCTGAGTGACATCCTCCCCACGCAGGCACCGCGGACCTTATTTGATTTCAGAAGTGCCAGCAGACAGGGATGCAAGGATGCAGTTGTCCCCTCCCAGCCGATGGGGACCTCCCGCTGCGTCCCCTCCCCGCCGTGGGGCTCTGCTGGATGCTGCTGGGATGGTGGGATGGTGGCTCTTGGGGGAAAACCATCCCAATGCAGCCAAGCTTTTCCCCCAAACTGTACTGAATTTTAAAAAAGGTGGGACCGTGGGCCTGAAAAATGCTCACTGCTGCAGCACGCGATGCTGTGCAATGAGTTTTCCATTTAATGACAAACTCCACTGCCGTTATGTTCTTTTAAAACAGATCCAAAGGGCAAAGCCGACCTGAACTATCGCGTTATGCCCAAATTGATGCTATCGTAATAAAAAGGAGGCAAAATACCAGCACACCGCTATAGAGCCTGCGAAGTTCCTAAGCGAAATGCTTGGAAATGCTGAGGCAGCACTGTTTTGAGCTCACCGTTTCCCAAAAGGCCATTCCTCAAGGAAAATGGCCATGACAACACTCAGAATAACCACCTGGTTTCTGAGCACAGCCAGCGGCGGAGGCACGGCTCAGCGCCGGGCGGGATGTGGTCCCCAGGGATGCTCGGAGCCGCACGCACCCTGAGAACTCACCTCCTGCTCCTTCGCCCGCGGCGCCTCCGGGGGTGCCCAGCTCTCCTTGCCCTCCACCTCCGGTTTGGGAGTCACGCTCTTCCCCTTTGGCAAGGCGCTCTCAGGAGCTCTGGAAGGTTCCGGAGCAGCTTTGGGCACCGGTTTTTCCTCTGCCGGCGCCAGGGGCTTCTTCTCCGCTGGGGCAGGGCTCGGGGTCCTGCCCTGCTCGGCAGCCCGGAGGCTCCTTGCGGGAGAGGGCTGCCGCTCGGGGGGTGCCGCCGGCTCGGGGGGAGCTGGCGTGGGTGCTTTCTGCTGCTGGCCGGTGGCCGGCGGCTGGTGCCGTGGGGAACCGGTGGGCGGTTGCTTTGGGGCAGGCAGCGGCATCGGGGCAGGGTCGCCGAGGCTGCCTTCCAGCAGCCGCTGAGTTTGGCAGTTCAAGCACAGCCATTCGTTCTTCTGCAAAAGAGAGAAAGGAAAAGTTCTGTTCAAACTCGGGGAGCTTCCCCTCGGCAGGGATCGCACCGAGAAGTGCCGCTGATGGGACACACGGCGATGGGGCGAAGGACTCGGCCCACCCAAACCAAATAACCGCCTTCAGAGCGGCCAGGCGGCGAGCCGGCGCTGGAGCCAGACCGGACAAACCATCTAGAAGAGACCAGCCATCCAGCTTAAAACTACCCCTATCCTCATCCTGACCTCAGCGATGTTGGGCCAGAGGGACCACAGCTACAACACGGGGATTTCACGCTCTCCCCAGCATCACCATCTATTTTCATCCCCAGTCTTGCAGGTATTTCAGTTTTAAATGAAGTTAAACAACGAAGGCCTATTACTGCCGTAGCTTAACACTTCTTGGGCTCCATACAGTTTCTTTCTCACCCTGACTTGCGACACAATAAAGCTTTAATAGCATAATCATAATACTTAAGGACCTTTTTTTCTAGGTTATCAGAAAATACTGGGTACACGAGCACGCAAAAATTTCCCAAAGATATTACCCAAAGTACACGCTGTGCGGGAAAAGAACAAGACAATCTCGTCTAGTGAAATTCTCAGCAAGAGGCGTCGTTTTATGGCCTGGAAAAAGCAACTTGCAAGCGGGGCTGTGAGTGGCAGAGAGCCTGCGGGGCTACGGCAGGGGCTCTGCATTAAGAGACCAGAAGCACTTTCCCCCCTGAGGTCGTCCAAGGCCTATTTTTATCCACCCAGGAATGTCCAGGAATAGGAACCTGACATTTCCTTCCCTTTTGATGTTTCATCATCTTAAATCTCTTCGGATTTGCTGCCGACACCCTGATATGCTCCGAGTCCTTTCCCGCAGACTTCTCTTTTGCTGATCTGTTGTTCCCAAAGCTTGGGGTGCCCAACCTTAGGTGGGGCAGGTGGTCCCAGAGGAGCCGTCACACTGTTGGAAAAGTGGTCTCGGTCTTCAGCTGGACCAGCCTGGGACTGGGGCTGCAAGCCAGCCGTGTCCCCTGCGGCCACACAGGCCACGGTCTCTGTGTAGAAGATGAGATTCACCAAAACGGCCTCAAGGAAACGGCCTCAAGTTGCGTCAGGAGAGGTTTAGTTTGGATATTAGGGAAAAATTCTGCCCTGAAAAAGCTGTCAAGCATTGGCACAGGCTGCCCAGGGGAGGGGTTGACTCACCACCCCTGGAGGTGTTTAAAAGACGGGTAGACGTGGCGCTTAGGGACACGGTTTAGGGGTGGCCTTGGCAGTGTCAGGTTAATGGTTGGACTCGATGATCTTCAGGGTCTTTTCCAACCTAAAGGCTTGTATTCCGTGACTCTAAAAACCACACCTGTGAGACGGCAGCAGCGAAATGGGCTTGGCCCCTCCATCCAACACTCAGGGCTCCCCCCCATTTTGATGAGCTGCTCTGCAGCTGGTGGTGGCCGGCAGTAGTAAGCTCCCCCATGGACGCTTCTTCACGCAAGCAGCAATCTGGACCAGGAGCAGGCATCCAGCCCACCTTCTCCAGGGAACAGCGGGGCAGGAGGTCTTCTTCTGCGGGGACAGGGCAGGCATGCAATGTCCTCTCCCCCACCGCCCTGCAGCAGCCTCTGCTCTTCACACAAACATCTTAAGAATACATTAGGGCTTCGGAAGGCCGTAAAAAAAACCCCAAAAAAACCCCCTTTCAGCATGGTAATATTTAATTACGGCTTAATCAAAGAGAAAGTCTAATTAAGGGGCAAATGCAGCCTATTGTATCTTAATGATTGCATTTGTCTTCTTTTATTTCAGAACTCGCTCTCATCCCTGTGCCTCTGAATCAGATCTCCTCGCCCCGCTCCGCTGGGTAATTATTTCAGACTGCAGAAGGAAATGTGATTGCGTGACACAAATTGAATCCCTGCCGCATGGAAAAAAACGTGGCCTTTCAGTTTTCTTTCAGGAATCCCATTTTTCTTGGCCACTGCTCCCTCCCCGATGCTGGCAGTGAGGGGGAGGCGCGATGCAAAGGGGATGGGCTGGCTGTGCCGGGCCAGCGCTCAGCTCCTGCCCATGCCTCTCTGCCATCGTGCCAGCTCCCAGCTTGGTCCTGCAGGAACTGGAGAAGATCAGCCCACCCCAAACCCAGCCTACTCCATCCAGCCCCTTAACACGCTGCCTGGAGGAGGCATCGTCTGCGCTTGCCACGTCCCACCCTGCCAGACAGTGGGAAGCTCTGGATGAGGGGATGGGCACAGCTGCTTTTGCCCTTCCAGGGCAAAACTCAAGCCAAGGATGACCATGGAAGGCCAACGCTGGCCACCACAAGCCAACTGTGGATGCCACGTCAGGTCCCATTCTAGGAGGCGGCTCTTGTGCCCATGGAGAGGCAGGGGTCGCGCATGCTCCAGCCAGTGCCCTCCTGGGCCAACCACGATGGCAGGACACCCTCCAAAAGGTGCAGACTCCCAGACAGGTACACTCCTTTGGTCTAGGTTTGCCTGGGTACAAATGTAAGTGCTTTGAAAAAGCGGGGGTTCGGGGTGGGCATTAGGAAAAGCCCCTTTGCTGAGGCAGCGGTACAGCCCAGGACAGCCCCTGTGGGGTCTCCGTCTTTGGGGGGCATCGAAGACTTTGCTAAACAAAGCCCCTTGTGTTGGTGGCCGCCCTGCTCCGCATGGGAGGCTGGGCTGGAGACCCCGCGCTCCCCCACCAGCACCTTCCTCAGTCCACGCGGGCAAGGGACACCACCACGGCACAAGGCAGGCATCAGCGGAGAGGTCCTGCTGGCATCATCTCATCAGGATGAGGCGTAAGGGTCCTCCAGGACCGGGTGAGCAAAGGACTCGTCTGTGCCATGGGGATCCGGTGGCTCCACAGAGCAGTCGGAGCATCCTCCCTCAGGCTGCTCCCAGCCGTGGCTCCGCAGCCATTCCTCTTGGCAGCTGCCCCAGTTTGAGCAGCTCGCCCCGCCATCCCGCTCTCGCAGATGTGACAGCTCGACTCTTCATGGGACTGCACCGGGAAGCGGGTAAGGGAACTGTCTCCCTTAAAGATAGCCCTGCCAAAAAGATTGTGGAGCTCCGCTCCGAAATGCCCCTAGCCTTTCACAGCAGGCAGAAAGGCTCGGAAACCGTCCTGCTTTCAGCTGGCACCAAACTAAATTTCTTTCTAGCGCTTGCTGTGTTTCAGATGCGGTAGGAAAGGAATGTCAGTAATGCACATTGGTCTACTTGCGGCCAAGGTGATGCTTATATTTTTCAAGGACTTTTTTCAGCTCCCCACAGAAGCTGGTACGGAGCACAGGCAGAAGGGTGGGATGTTCTGTACCACAGCCGCCACGCTCAGAAATGGGGTTAGTTTGGGGTGGGGGCGGTACTTGTGATCACTGCTCGGGAAGGCACCAATTCACCGAGCGGTGAGAGTGACTTGTGCCGTTATTATTAATATTATTATTATTGTTACTTTCCTTTTCTGTTATTCTATTAAACTGTCTTTACCTCACCCCAGGAAGACTTTTCCCTTTCCTTTCCCTTCCTTTTCTCTCTCTTCTCCCTGCCCTTCTGGGGAAAAGGGGAGAACTGGGGGACCCAGGGAAGGGATAACTGAATTTTCCCGAGCTGTGGGAGAGCTCTCGGCCTCGTCAGCCGCCGGTGCCGCGCGGAGCCGTGTGTGCGCTGCGAGCGCAGGCTGGTGCCGCAGCAGCCAGCGCAGCGTTTGCCACCGCATCCCGGTGCTTGCTGCAGTGAATGCCTCCAGCAGCAGAGCTGCAAGCTGCCGGGCTCCTGCGCGCTCACGGGGAGGCGTGAAATCCTGCCCCTGGCAGCTGCGGGGAGACGGTGGCAAGCAAAGCCCCCCACACCCGGGGGGAACATCTCGGGCAACCTCTCCGAACTCTCCGTGCCCGTCTTTAACAGCCGCCCGCAGCCCCACCAACACCCACCACGCGGCTGGATGCTAAGAAAGCACGGGCTCGGTGAAGATACGGCATCCGAAGCATCGCTCAGCCCCGCGCCAGCGCCCCACGCTCTGACGGTGACAAAGAGCCCGTCCCTCTCCCGCGCTCCCGCAGTGTCATCAGCTCATTTTCGGTTATCCCGCAGCACCTCTGCTCTCCCTCAAGACGGATCGGCTCCCCGCTACGTATAACTTGGTGACAGGCATTTCCCAGCAAACGTGGCCAAGGGGATTAAGCCGCCCCCGAGAAAAATGCAAACATTCAATGACCGGCTGGTTTGCTAACAGCTTGTAAATCCCCATCCAGATTAACCAGATCCCATGAAGATAATAATAATTAGGCTGTATTTAGTGCTTTCTGTGTCCAAACCCTTGGATGCCCAGGAAGTCAGGGTGCCCCTCGCCGGGGCGGTAAGCGGGTAAGGAGCTTACGGCAAAGACACGCCGGCGCCTGTCTGAGTCTGTGTGCTTAAAGATGCTGGAAACCATGGCCATGACCAGGATGGGGCCGCGCTCGATGCCAAGGTTTGCTGCCCGCGGGGGCACGGCGGCGGCAGGCACGGGGGGGTTCGACTGCACAGAGCGCAGGCGATGGGGAGCCAGGGCACAGGCAACACCGCGAAGGTGAACAACTCCAGGCGAAGGAAAGCATCAATAATTTAAGAGAGGGATGAAACCAAAGCGCGCCTGAGATGCTGTCTTAAATGAACAGGCGCTGGCAGGGCAGGGAGCGCTGGAAAGGGGCCAGCCGGGCAGGCAGGGGGGCAAAGGAGACGGGGGCTGCCCAGGTTATCAGCTTACACCCCTGGGACGGTCACCATGCCGACCCCTCGGGCGCCCAGCCTTCCTCTCCCCCAAAACCCCTGGGATTTGTGGAGGAGTTACAGAAAAAGTAGGTTTCCAGGGAGAGGAATGGAGCTCCTGGGGTCTTTAGGGGCAGGATGGAGCCCGGGGTGTAGGGCAGCCCCGGCCAGCGACCGAGAGCGGGTGGCTTCCTTCAAGGCATCGCATCCAAGCGGTAACGAGTATCCCGGTATTTAACTGCGCACCACGCAAGCAGTGTTGGGAAATGCAGGATGTGGCCGCGATCCCCGCCGGCTCTGCTGAAGGGGCGGCAATTGCCGAGCCGATGGCTGCCCCCTCCTTGGGGGCAAGGGGGGGTTTTGCAGCAGCCCTGCTGGCAGGGGAGCCCCCGCGGCTGCTGCCGCAATATGGGGGGGGACAGGGCACGTGGTCGGTGTCCATGGAGGGGTCAGTGNGGGGGGTCAGTGTCAGGGGGGCGTGTGCCTGGCTCCCCCCGAGCTCTGGCACCCACTGGCAGGGGCCCACAGCCGCGCTCGCCAACCTCCGCTGGGTCTTACCCTGCAATTGCTTTAATTCACTAATGGGCGACAACAAAACCGTAATTAAGTAAAACAGAAGTCTTCCCGCGTAATTTTGGTCAATGCTACCGCTTGGCAAGTTAATTAAGTGCTGAATCCCTCAGTGCCGCTGGGTATTTTTTTTAGTGGCAGAGCCAGCGAGCTTCAGCATCACGGTTGCGCATGAATCCCCCGTTTGGCAACGGGGAGGTCTGCGAGCCTCGGCGGGAGCCGATGGTGCCAGAGGCTTCCCAAGCTTCCCCGGAGGCTTCCTGGCTTCCCCGCTTAGCTCCTGGCTGCCAGTCCCACCGTCCCCATCACCCCCGAGACCCTCGCGGCGACCGCTCCGGCTTCTGGCAGATGCATTGCTGTGGTCTTCATCCCAGCGCAAACCGCTCCCTGCAATATCGTCCCTAGGACTCTGTCCGGTTAATTATGCTCTACAGTATTATTTTACGCAATCAAACCGCTATCTATTAAAATACCAGGACAAAAATCTGTACAAAATAATATAAGCAGCATGAGGTGTAAGTATCTCGCGAGCCAGATCGCATCTCCCAGCACTAAACGCAGTGAATCTCACAAGAATATTTCATTTATTTGCTGACAAGTACTGTGCAGGGCTCATCACTGTGACAGATGGGTGCCTGGAAAATATGGAAAACACTTCTGGTATCTGAATCAAGATCCAAATTAACAAGAAGAACCTCATAAAATCGCTTCTCAAGCACTCCTCTCAGCCCCGCTTGCAGGAAAGCTCCTGCTCAGGAGGGCTCCTGACATCCACACACCTTCTACGCGCCCTCCCGCAGCAGAGATGGGGGCATCTCACTCCACCATCCCACCTCCCGAGCCCTCAGCATCCTTGGCTAAGAACACCGCGGCTCTGGCCGTACTGTGGAACGGTTTTTAGCACGGTTTTAAAGGAAAGGGACTGAGTCATGCTTGATCACGGGCTGCCAGGGCTGTTTCAGACCCACCTCGGGCAGTGCCTGGGCTCTGGCTGGCAGGTTCTCCATCCTCCAACTGCTCCTCCGCCCTCCCCTCGGCAAAGATGCCCTCCGCCAGCCGCCTCCCCAGGCGGACCCCGGTGCTTATTCATTTTGGCTGCTTGCTCCCCTCTCTGTTTCAACCCATTCCCACGGCAGAGAACTCTCCCGACCTCTCCCAGCTCTCCTCCCCGCGGCTGGAGGCATCGCACACCTCTGCCAAACCCCTTGGACTGCGCCGCCGCTGCAGTTTTAGGAGGCGACGGGAAGCGTGCTGACCCCACACCTCTCCGGGATGCTCGCCTACGGAAGGGAGGATGCACATCACAAAGGGCATTTTCAACCTCTTGTGCCACCAGCAGATAACCACGAGCCTGGTTTTACCTCTGCCCCGGCCACTCTCTCTCCTAGGAGGCTGAGGCAGTGACGGGATTTGAGACGAGGGCGAGGAACCGCGCTGAAACGGCGGAAGCGCCAGAGATCAGGAGGCGAGATGGAGCAAACGCAGGAGATGCTCATCAGAGAAGCTCATCGGGAAGAGACCAGGGAGGGTTCAGCTGGAGCGGGAGCCGGGAGGGGATGGAGACCGAGGGGGATGCAGAGGTGACAGGCAGGCAGGGGCAGACCCGGGAGCTGGGGGGACGGGCAGGGATGGTGGCGGGGGGACAGGCAGGGCTGGCTGTGCACGGCTGGTGGTGCACACACGTGTGTTCACACAGGGCGGCAGGACCTCCGGGACGGGGCGGAAAGCGTAGGGTGTGCTGCCATAGCAGAGCCTGCTGGCATAGGACAAGGGGTAATGGTTTTAGATTGAAAAAGGGAAGATTCAGACTAGATATAAGGAAGGAATTTTTTATGCTGAGGGTGGTGAGACACTGGTTGTCCAGAGAGGTGGTCGATGCCCCATCCCCAAAAACACTCCAGGCCAGGCTGGATGGGGCTCTGAGCAACCTGATCTAGTTGGAGATGTCCCTGCTCCCTGCAGGGGGGTTGGGCTAGATGGCCTTTAACAGTCCCTTCCATCCCAAACTATTCTATGATTCCAATGGTGCTTTTTTTCCCCTAAAAACGCCCTCAAAATCCTGCTCAAGCTGGATGCGGAACTGCCCTGCCTGCGCTTGTGCTTGCTAACTGCGTTTATGCCGGCATATGTGTGCTGCTTCTCAAGTTTACGCATGCATATATATATATATACATAAAATCTGTAAATAAAAAATAAGCTCTAAATGCAACTGCAACACTGTTCAGCAGAGCAGGTCGTGTTTCTGGAGCCCGGCTGGCCCTGCGCTGCCGCCTGCCCGGCCGGGGGAGCGAGGGGGGCCGGTGGGGACCCCAGGGAGCCGCTGCGCATCCTTCTCGTTGCCGGGCCAGAGGCTGCTGCAGGCAGCGCGGCAAGGAGCCAGCGCTCCCTCGGCATAGAGCCGTGGTCTTCCGGGACCCTCCGCAGGGAGAGGCGGCGAGGGGACCGCACGCACCTCCCGCGGCCGAGTTTCCCTCGGTTGCCAACTGCTCCGCGCTAATTGACTTCATTACCATCAACCGGGCAAGTATTAGTGCAACCACAGTTCACAGATTAGCCCAGCTGAAAACCACCGCGGTTATTTCAATCCCTTGCTAAATATAGCATTTGACTGAGCAACCCAGTGATGTGTTTTCCAGCATCAGCCTATTCTCGTCTGTTCCCGTGGCCTCTCTCCGGCTGAAGGAGCCAACAGTCCCTCCCTATCCCTATTTCAGATGCATCCAATGTATCCGTGGCCTTCACACTGCAATAATGTGATTAAAAACAGTGCAGGGTAATGAGCTCGCCGGGATGAGCTCTGCGTCGCAGGGCTTGTTTTCTACCTCCCATCTGCTCCGCTCCATCCCTCTTCCTTCTCTGTGCTGGGACCTCTCCCAGCTGGAAAAAAAAAGACACAGAAAGAGAAGACGGGAGAAGCTGCACATGATGGCTGAGCTGCCGCCAGCCGTGCCGGGAGGGAAGGACGTGGGCAGGGGCAGCTCCCAGCCCTGGCTCCACGGCAGCCACAGAGGAGACACCGTGCCTTGCACCGATTCTCCCTCCTCTCACCAAACCTGCCCAGGGGGAACCTGGAGCAGCAGCAGCGGTGTCTGTCCCACCACCCGTCCCCTTCTCCGGTGCCACGGAGAGGGGAAGGCAGATCGGAGATGGGGAGTGGGACACCATCCAGGCGCCGGCAAGTGGCCATCGCAGTCCTGTCCCTGCACCACCCGGGAGCATCCTGCTCCCTGGGCTCTCCCCTCTCCTTGCCCCTGCACATGCCTGATGCCAGGGCTTTTTATCCCTGGCCACGGCAGGGATGCACCAGCCCTCCACGGCACAGCCCGGGGGTCAGAGAAACAGCCCCCGGGGCGCTCCCAGCCTCCCACCCTGCGGTGCGGCACACCACAAAGCCAGCAGAGGATTATTCCAGCTGAAAGTCTTTGACTGATGAGTAACAGCGACGCTCCCCTCCGCTCGCCTTCGAGGAATAGCTGTGCTCTTGCCAAGTCCAGCTTATTCCACGGCAGCAGCCGATGGCCGGGCCAGTGAATGCCACCATGGCAGGGAGAAAGTGGCGGCAGCATCCGCAGCCGTCGGAAAGGTACAAATCTGGTTTCCCCCATCACGGCCAGCCTGGACCACCGGCGGCTTCTCGTCCAGCTGCGCATCCCGGTTGCCGTACCCCTGCGTCACGGCATCACCGTCCCAGGCAGCCCCTCCTGCAGCAGAAGTGGAGATTTGCAGAAAACTGATGGGTTTTTTGTGTCACTGACCCACAGACAGGGGCATACTCCGCTCCGCTGTCTCCTGAGCGGTCCTGGCACTCCCAGCCAAGGGTCCTTCTCAAATTCGGCTTGCTAGAGCCTAGAGGAAAAGGCCACTGACTCTTCCACGTTATTAGGAATTGCGGTGTTAGAGTCAAGCTTAGACTACTTTTCCATGTGGTTATTTCACTGTCGGGGCCCAAAATAATTTTATTCCACGGAGCTGGGAAACAAGCTCACCTTGATTGACTTGAATGCCAAGGGCCAGTTGGCTAGCCAGTTTGGATCATCCGGCTAGGACCCCAGAATAACCCCCCCCAGCTCTGGCATCCAGCCGAAGCACCCACGGGCGAGCGGCTCCCAGCAGAGCCCAGCTCCGGAGCATCTCAGCACCCACATCCTTGTGCAGCCGTAGCCATCGGCCAGGCTCCCCCAGCTCATCCCTCCCTGTCTCCCACCACCCCCAAAATTAGGGCAGCTGCTGCGGCAGGAAGCACCTTCTGTATTTTTGGAGCTTAAAAAAAAAAAAAAAAATCTTTTCGAATGGCAAGAATGTTTCTAAGTCAAAGGATTTAAACTATTTTGCAATCAAGGAAGCGTATTTCCAAACGAGCCCGACTGCGAGAGCCTGGGTGCTGTGTGGGCTGTGCGAAGGGGCTGCTAAAAAAGGGTACACAGCTGTCCAAAATTTGGAAACCGGTGCTTTTGCAGAATATATATAGACATCCCTCCCCACTCAACATATTTCCTTCCAGCTCATTAGATTAAAATAAAATTTTAAAAAAATTAAAAAAATCGGTTAGGATACTGAAGAGAGCACTTTGATGCTTTGGGCTCCTCTAAAAGCCACGGGACCGATCCCCAGGGCTGCGGGTGAGCACCTATTGCCCTGGGAACGGCCCGCTGAGCATCGGTGTCACCGCCACGCTTCTGCAGTAACACAGACATCCAGCATAATCCAGCTGCCATCTGGAACGGGAACGCGGAGACGCCAGCTCCCAGCACGGCAATGGAGATGAGCACAAGCATGTTGGCCGCGAGATGGCAAGGAGGCGAGACACGGAGGCCAACCCCCCCTCGGTGGGACATGGGACATCCTCTGCGTTACGACTTGGAGAAGACTAGTTTTGGGGCCAGACGTGACCACCAGAAATGCCCATCCTCACTCTGACCCGACGAGTTCACCCACCACCTTCTGCACCAGCTCATCCCTCAGCGCTTTGGTTCAGGTAAAATACACCCTCCATTTCACATGGTTTTCACCACTGGGCAGCAGCTTTGATACTCATTTATCTCCAATCTGGAGGTGCTCCCTTTTTTTTTCCCTGGCCATTGGCTACCACCACGCATCTGCTATCTCGACCATCACCCGATGTCCCCTCCTGCAGTGGGCAGGTGGAGATAAAGTTGCCCCTGGCCTGGGACAGACTCAAAACGGAGCATCTTCTCAGAGAAGGGGGAGAAACGACAGATCCAGGCGGAGCCCCTGAAGGTGCCATCGCCGGAGGAAATGCACGAGCATGGCGCTGCGAATTTAAGAAAAAGGAAAATCACAAAGAGTAAGAAAAATAGGAGGAACAAGAGAGCAAGCCTCAGACGCTGAAAGTGCTCTTCGTTTTCCTTTTCACTGAGCCTTACTATTTCTCTCTGTTTTATCTTGGAGAAAGAGCTAAATTAGCTGCCAGCTCAGTTCCGAGAGACTGGATCCAAATGGATGAAGAATTAAGAAGATTTTCTGTTCACAATAAAATCCAACCAAGAGTATTAAAGCAGCAGAGGGCTTGGTCTGGTTTTCGAAGATTAGCTATGGCTGTCCCAAGGAAGACAAGCTCCAATTTTCCCATTTTGCTCCAACATGACGTTTCTAAAGCTGTCTGGATCACTTACAGTCGTTACAGACCAGACTGCAATGACCATCACTTAAGCACGTAGAAGAGCGGGACGTGCCTCTTGTCCTCCACCGTGTCCAGACTCCCTGCCCCATCTCACCCACAGACAGACCAGTTGCTCCCAGTACACCCACCCCGAGGACCCCGCCAGGTTCCTGCTCCGGCGCTGCCGGGGATGCACTTGCTGAGAAACTGCATCTCCTCAGCCAGCCCTGCTGCTAGCGTCGCGCCACGGCTCCGCATCCAGCACTAAAACCCACCGGCACCGAGGCAGGAGCCTATTTTTCCCTTACCGATAAAGAAGTAATATATTGTTCATTTTTGTTTGAATCGATCCGGCCGTGCATTGTAATTTACTCCGTGATGCAGTACTCCTTAACGAGATTTATCGGCCTGCCAGCCAGCCTTATCTTTAACAGTCCCCATTATCGGGATGTATTTCTCAGCCAAGGTTAACAGCAGCAGGAGGATCTCCGAACGCCGGCTGCGTGACAAAAATCCTGCAATAAGGCCCAGGAGATGTACGCCGGCTCCAGCGGAGCCCCCACCCTGGCCACCACGGATCCCAGCCCCCTTCGGTGGGTTGGCACAGTGTAAACGCAAGATGTTTCTCGTGACCACGCTGCTGTTTCACACGTACGTTTGATGAAATAACTGCGTCCCTTCAGGAACTCCCCTGAACCCCTAGGCAGAAGATTTCAAGTTTGCAGCAAACTAATACTTGCAAAGAGAAACTTGGCCAAACCCTGCAGGAAACAAATATTCTCTTGGTTTTTCCAACAGAATGGAAGAAACCCCGAGAAAAGCTAAGTTTATCGGAGAAGCCTTATTTAATCAAACCCTTGGTTTTTCATAGGCACTAGTGTTGACTAAAATACCCAGCCATCCAACTAGTGATTTTCTGCATCCGATAAAAGCAGATTCAAGCTGTCTGATTGCTCTCTTTTAAATTGCAAAAAGCCCCAAGTGTCTATCAGGCAGCAGCCACGCGCTTCCAAACCAGAAGAAAATCTGCGTCTTCAAGAGCTTCAGCTTCCTTCCCATTACGAACCGTTCAGTCCCGGGTCCCCTCGTCCCCAAACCAGGCCAGCAGCAGAAAACGGGGTCTGAACCTATTTCAGGGTCCCAGTGAAAGCGTGCTGGGGAGCCGCCAGTTGTACGGCTCGGAAGCCAAGGACAACGCAAACTGACGTCCTGCGGTACCTCCACGGTCATATGATTTCAAAACTTAAAAGGTAATTGTAGTATTTTCCCAGGAGACAACCCCACATTGTCAAAAACCGAAAACCCTACGTGGAGGTGGCTGAAGGTACTCAGGGCTTCACCGCTGAGACCTTCCAAATCCACCTTCCCACCTCCTTTACGTGTTGGGTAGAGGCACCACCGGAGGAGACATCTAGGAACAGCTGTCCTCAGCTCCTCCGGGCCCTGCCAGAGAGCGGGAGGTCACCTCTGGGTTTTCCTGGCTATTTAGCACCTGGAAAACAGGACATCAAAGGCCAAGGGCTGCACCTTTGGGTTGAGAGCAGCCAGTGCTGCGCAGACACCGGCAGGCATCCCAGGAAACCCATGACCCCGCTGATTTCAGCCCTTTGCGTTCCTCTCTTTCTCCATCCTGTCCTGTTTCTATTTTTATGGCCCCCGCCAGGATTTTTGCCCTGAAATACACGTATTCCTAGAGAACTGGAAGCTTTGGTTTCCATGGGCAATGCTGTCTGACCCCGCTAAATGACTGCTGCTTCAAAAAAGCCCAAACGCCCTGTTCCAGGCTTCAAGATTGCGAGTCCTGATTCCAGCGGCAGAAATATTTTAATTAAATGAACTACCTTTATGGAATAAATCAAGTGATAAGCTTGAAAAACCAACTCTCATAATCTTTCATGCTCTGTGCAGGTCAATAAACTATTACAGTAAAAGGCTGGGAAACGTTCTAGAAACACGGGTTGTTACAAGGGAGATGGATGAGGCATTTTGCTCCCCAAATGATACACATCGGCATCTTTCCATGCTCGTGCCTTGCACGCCCTCTCCCATCCCCTCGCCTGCACTCCTCGGCAAAGATGGGGCAGCACGGCCAGCGTCTCCAACCCACGTGGGTCCGGCTCCCAGCCCTCTGTGTTGGGAGAGCATCTCTCTCCCTGTCCTCATCCCACGCGATTCCTGACTCCGCCGAAGTACCTGAAACCTGGTCCGTAAGGGCACACCTGGGGAACACACAAGGGGGTATATGCCTTGGTGGGTCCCATCTAATTTTCATCATCTTCAAGACTTATTTTAAAACTTAAGCTCATTTTCAGATAACCCCTTATTTTAACTTCAACTTATTTTAAAAATAGCTGATCGCCCCCCCAGGTGGTGATTTGGCGGTGACCCCGACCTGGATGGATGGTCCCACCGGGTCTCCCTGCAGCTGGGAGGTCGGAACTGGCTACAGGCGCTGGGGTGGAAGAGCTGAGATTTGTCATCTCAAGCGTAAATGCAGCAAGAACGAAGCTAAGAAGCCAAACCCAAGTGAAACGGTGAAGTCCACATAAAATAGTTGCTTTTAAAAATTTTTTTTTAAAATCACATGACTGTTTACTCAGTTTAAAATGCATCTGTGAAGGCATTTCCTTCCCTACCTGCCCTTTTTGCAGACGGACAGGTGCCTGAGGGACCTCTTGGCTCCCTGAAGCCACAGGAGGAACCACCTCATATAAACCCTTTAAGTAATTTACGAAGCTCCACTTTAAGAGCAGTTCAGGGCCACTGCAGAAACCTGCTCCTCTGAAGGCTGCCAACGCTCATCTGACTTCCAGCCTGAAGGAAAATGCGGATTTGTTAAAAATATTGCTGCCTGGCACTAGTTTGCTCTTCTTTTCCTTATGTCCTATTTGGTCTCGGCAAGCAGATGACTGTTGGTCATACTTAACAGCTCGGAGTAAATCGGGAAATTATGTAAAGCTGGGAATTTCACAGCTCGGTTGCTGATGGTGAGCCCTTTCGGTGGGGCGCGGGTGTTCGTTCCCGGCGGGATCTGACGCCGCATCCCCCTCTCCAGAGCCTGCGAAAGCCAGGGACCGGTGGGCTGGCACTGGGCCACCCGCATCCCAGGAGGTCCATCTCCAGAGCCTGGATGCAGCCCTGGCTTGGACAGAGCCCAAACCTGCAGAGCCACGGGCAAACCCACGGCACAGGTCTTATCCTTACAGCCAATTCATGCTCTCAGGGGTTATTCCCAAACCAATACCTCATTTCTTTGCCAAACTAAGCTCTTTTTTTTTTTTTTTTG
>VXBO01009214.1:224663-247183 GCA_013400135.1 Rhinoptilus africanus
GGGGGGGGGAATATTTGTTCTCCAAGTCAACCAAACCCCATGGAAATCAATGCCTTTCTGCTTCAATGGGTTTAGGACTCAGGTGCTCTTTGTGCTCCGAACAATTAAAAATATTCTAACCAAAAAAAACCCCAAACCCAAAGTCAATGTCAGAGATGGGAGACTGCCTGCTAGTTTTCTCTGAGTCATGGCACAAATAACGGCCAGAAGCTTCGAGCTGTGGCACGGGAAAACACAAAGCATTCAGAGATACCGTCTGAAGATCCTAAAGCAGATGTCGAAATTAAAAAAGCCCTCTTATGGCTGTTAAAGAAGTTTCTTTGCCCTAGTTTCCTGTAGCAGAGTCTCAGGCAAAACCAATAATAATAAAATGATTAGTTGAGTGGTACAGCAGCAAGGACGGCTCAGATCGGGTGCCTCTGGAGCTGGACCCAGAGCAAAGCAATTCCTGGGCAATTGTACCCTTTCAATCTATGCATCTGCCCTTCACACACCTTGCACGCGCCACCTGGTCCAACGGTGATTTATGGCCTGGGGTCTTCTTATTCCTCACTGGATTCCTTCTCCAGCTCCAGGCAGGCGGATAATTGCTCTTATCTTGCTGCGTTGCAGCCTCCGCTGAGGGGAGTAGCATCCTTATCTCCTGGTTTGTACCATCTCCAGGGCCTTCCTTTGCGTAACTAAGCAGAAGTTCAGAACAAGTTCGGCTTATCTCGATGAAAGTTGCCAGCTCGTGGCCTAAGGCTTCAGCAACTTTAGCTACTTATGCTAAGTCAGTTCGATATAATATGCCAATGTGGCCTAACGCTAAGGGATTAACTCTAAGAGATTAATTTTATTTAAACCGGACCGCTAATATTCCATATTCCTCCACAGTCCTCCCTTTGTTTTCATGGCAGCATTCCTGCTAATACGTCAAGAACTCCTCAAGTCCTCCAAGGGGTCTGACTATTGCCCACAGCCTCACACGGGGTATTACTACAAGTAACGGGCATAACAGAACCCAAGCTAACACGGTCACTACCTGGGGGAGCATGTGATTACACCTTCCCCTAGCTCTTGGTGACCACCCAAAAAGCGTTTCCCACCATCGGTGCTCCCCATCCTTCTTCACTCTTCCCAAGACATGACGCATCTCTCCTGCACCCTGATGGAGGGTGATGAGAGGGTTTTGTCCTGCGTTTCAAACGCGCCTCAGCAGTGGACGTAGGTCATCCTGCTCTGGCAGTTTTTTCACCAGTGTAAGATTCACTCCGATGGGGGTAGGTAACAAATCTTTGGATATTCCTTCACATCACTCCCAAAGACGTCTCCACTTCCCCCAGATCCTCCCTCTGTGTTCCAGCGTTGCGTTGTACCCTTTGCTTCAGGTAACTCAGGGCTAACTCTACCAAATGTCTTCTCCCCGCTTCCCAACACTGCCATTCCTTTTGGGGTTGTGCTGGGGGTAACAAAAGCCGATGCAGGACCTCACTCCGCCACGCCGCTTCTGCCGCAGGGCACCGAGCAGCCCCATCCCACCCCGAGCCGGGCATTCACTTCATTGGCTGCAAAGTGGCTCTCGGAAAATCTACCTTCAAAGCGTTTCATCCTGCCGAGGAGGAGGGTGGTGAAGGTGGCCCTGTGTCCATTGCCCTGCGGTTACTCCTTTGCGAGGGAAGCACGGAAGAGGGTGTTGAGGGATGAGAGGGATGAAGGACTTGGGCTGGTCTCCACAGGTTTAAAGTCTCGTCACGTAGGGTTCATTTCACGTAACCGTCTAAAATTTGGGCAGCGGCTCTCAGCAACTCATCACCTGCCCCAGGGGCAAGATGAACATCTCCAGGGTGGGGAGCCAAGACCTCTGCAAGGAGTCACCCCCGGTGCGTACCGCTCTCTCCGTCGGCGTGGAGAGGCAAACCTGAAGCCGAAGGGGACAAACCCTACCCTCGGCGGCGGCAGCTTCCCCCTGGCCATGGCAGAAGACGCCGAGCGGAGGGTCCCCAGGGGCCGAGCCGGTGCTGGGGCAGCCTGGGCAGGGTGGCGTGGGGCTCCCCGAGCACAGCACACCCCGTCCGCAGCACGCTGCCTTATTTTAGCAGGCAGAGCAGATGGCAGTGGGAAGATAAGGAGGCAAGGCAGAAGCGGAGAGAAAGCGTTTGAAATAAAGCCCCGCGCTCTGCCGAGGGGGTTCGGTGCATTTCGGCGGGGGTAGCCAGCATGGGCTTTGAGGCAGCTCAAAGCTTCGCTGGTGGGGGACATACAGCCACGGAGAGCAGAGATGGGGAAAATCCTGCCCTGGTTCCGAAGTACCGCTTGGCAGGGACAGCTGGCTTTGGCTCAGCACGGCCTCGGTGAGGCACAAAGAGAACTGAAATAATCCTCAGGAAAGGGCGGCAGAGCCCTGGCAGAGGCTTTCAGCCCCGGCGAGAAGATGCCTGGGCTCCACCGCCTCCTGCCCGCGGGGCTGGGGGGAGCTGGGACCGCTCCCTTCCCCCATGCCGCCGGGGGTTTCTGCACGGCTGAGCCTCAGCATCCCTCAAGGCTGCCGCTCAGCATCTTCCCTGCCTGAAACGCCGGGGATGCTCTCCAGAGCACCCTGGCTCCTTCTCCTCCTGTCTGACGCCCTGCGGAGCTGGGGACCAGGACGGCAGCACGCAGGGACCGCTCTAGCAGCGTTAGCCCTGAGCTGGGATGCCAGGGCACGCTGAGGAGATGCTTTATCCCCCTTATAGATGGCAGCACGAATCCTGTCCCCCGGGAGACTGTACCCCACCAGCCCAGCTACCAGGGCGCTTGAGGAGATGGTGCCAAAGGCTTTGCCAGGCAGACGCCATCCATGTGGGACCTGCCTAGAGCGCGGAGTCTGAACATCCCTGCTGTCCCCATCGCCTGGTTTCCCGTTCACCGTGACCAGCAGGATAAAGCACCACGGGGCAGGGCAGGGGAGCCCGCAATGACCACAGCCCCGTCCTCCTGGGTCTCTGCCTTCCCCTCCGACACAGAAAATACAACTCCAGCAGCCGCGCCTTTAAAACTGTTTCTCTTCCAAATGCCCTGGAAAGTTGTTTAAGTTGCAAAGTATTACCGGGGGCTTTCGCATCAGGTTCTTAATTAGCTGAAATGATTTGCTTTGGCGGGGATTTTTTTTTTCCAGGAGCTCCTAAACAGCGTTTAACGTCAGCTCTAGGAACAGCCTCAGCAGGGAAAAAGCATTTCTTCTGGGCGGCGAGTCGAGCACTGGGCTACATCTCTGCCCACCCCCCCGGCAAATTTCTTTCCGTCACACAAAGGAGTTAGGCAATTTTTAATAATAAGTTCCATATTCCCTTGTGCTGGAGCAGGCGGCTCCCCAGGCTGGGCTTTGCAAGCTGCTGTTTCCCTGGGAGCCAGCAGTGCTCCCATTTAGCCCTCGGCTCCCCGGCGTCGCTCCAATGGGAATTTCAGGTCCCCGCTGCCGACGGTTGCTCGCAAGGGAAGAAAGAGCAGGCGACTTCGGAGCATGCCAGGGAGAGAAAACAACCACCACTTACTTTGCAAACAACCTTCTACCTACCCAAAAGGAGGACTTTCTGCCAGGGAGAGAAGGTGATAGCGATTCCCTTCAAGGGGCTGCTTGCTTATAATTGCTCATTTTGCACACTTGCTGGCAGATCTCACTTCTCTAGGTGCCATTTCAAGCAGCGTATTTAGGAACTCTTGGCAAAGTACAAAATAATAAATAGTTCTGGATGTCCTTTTCGGAGAGGGCAGGCACATCAGCTCCTGCTGGCAGGAATGAAGCAGTCTCCTGCGGGAACAGCAAAGCCGTGGCTGCGCTCCCTCTTTAAACTCACATTTTGCGTCCCATTTCTCATCCAGGGGGGCACAGGACAGGGAAAGGTGGTGGCGTTCCCTCCAGGCCCATGCTGGCGTTGGGGACATTTGCCAGCTACAGCCAGATCTAGCTGAATTAGGGAGAAAAGGATAACGGGGTAAACCCAAGGAATTCCAGAAAAATTATTCTAGCCGATTACCAAACAACTCCACAGACGCTTTGGATGCGATAAAACCCTGGATCTGCTGTTCCGCCAACAAACAGTCCGTGATGCACCCGATGGGCGATACCCAAACGCACGTTAGCACAGGATACAGTCAGCAAGCCCGAGAGGAGCCAAACAGCTCCAATTCCGCTCTTTGGTGCTCGCTTTTGCACGATGGGAAAATTTTTTAGAGAGAAATACATTTTGTATGAGAGCAACCAACACCCTTAGAAATCCGGCATGCCAGCCCGAGGCTCCGGAGCCCTCCTCGGGCCGGTCCCTGGCACCCTCCTCCGCACCGTGCGCTTCTCAAAGGACATCGCCTAAAAATTCCCCATTTCCCCAGGGAATGATCGCGCATTTGATGGAACGATATCGCCTCGTTTATTTATGGTTGAGGGCAGCACAGCGGCAGGGCAAGCCGGGGGGAAGGAAAAGCTCAGGCACAGCCACGCGTGTGCAAGGACGGACGGTGGGGCTGGGGAGCACCCGACGTGCCGCGTGTGAAAGCCCCTTGCTCAAACACCCCAGCAGAGTTGTCACCGGCATTTTGGGGGTCTGACCTTGTGGTGCCAGAAATAACGCGGAGCAAAGGCAGAGGCAAGAGGAGAGAGGGACTCTTGATCAGGGAGCGTAATGACAGGACGAGGGGTAAGGGTTTCAAACTGGCAGAGGGTAGATGCAGATTGGATATGAGGAAGAAATTCTTCCCTGTGCGGGTGGTGAGGCGGTGGAACAGGTTGCCCAGGGAGGTTGTGGATGCTCCATCCCTGGAAGTGTTCAAGGCCAGGCTGGATGAGGCTTTGAGCAGCCTGGTCCGGTGGGAGGTGTCCCTGCCCAGAGCAGGGGGCTTGGAACAGATGATCTTTAAGGTCCCTTCCAACTTAAACAGCCGAACACGGGCACTGGCTTGAAAGTCACCAAGTACTTCAACAGGCAGCAGCCCAAACGCTGAGCAAGCCTTTCCCCCCACTCACGGGAGCAGAAATGGGATAAAAATCAAAGATGGAAAAGAGTGCGATCCTGCAGGATCAAGCATGAGCATCTATGTTAATGCCTCGGCTTATAATTACAACCACTTACGTTAATAACTGCACCTCCTAGCTAATCCCTCCTACACTCCCCATTATTGGAAAGGAGCTGGTTTACAGCCTTATGGGAAAAATGAGACTATGGAAGCATCAGGCTTTATAAGAAACCCTGTATCAGCACCAAGGAAGCTGCAGCGTGGCTTTCAGCCTGCCCAACAGAGCAGCTGCTGCTAGGCACATTTTTTGGCAAAAAAAAAGAGACGCGTAGGAAAACGAAGCTGTTTCAGTTTAAATAGCAGGGGCAGGGATGATGTTCCGCACTGAACAGGTTCACTGAAAGCTGGGAAACGAACAGGGAGCAGAAAATGCAGGGATGCGTCTTCCCCTCTTCTGCTCTGCGAATAAAATGGAAGCAGGGGATGGCAGGGACCACAAGATCGAGGAGCCCGGGCGCCACGACGGCAGGCGTGCCAAGCAGATGGACACCCTGGGGGGATCAAAACGCCTGTAAAGGTTTGGTACCCAGCCCCTCCGCATACAGGGATGTGGGTCCCCGGGAGCCATCCCAAGAATTTCCTTTGGGAGAGCAGAAAATAAGTACAAATAAATAATAAAAATAAAACAGTTTCTAGCATTGGGAGTTTTGCTAGCCAGCCCCTGCCCTGGGGTGCCACATGGACACCCGGCTTCTGCAAGGATCTCACCCCGCCAGAAATCAAACTGTCCCTCTGAAACATTTCCCTCTCAAGTTAAGCGGCAAATGTCAACCAAAAAGGCGTTTAATCATGTGTTTCCAGTCAGTTCCTGACCCCTCTGTCTGAAAAATCATTCAAAAGGTGGCTGCAGGTGGCCATGGGCCACATTAATAGGTCACACTAATCAGCCCAGATAACATACGAATGAAACATCACTCAGAGTCTCCATTCGGAGACCTGCACGGGCTCAGAGCCTTGGCGTGCTGCAAAGAAAGAACTTGCTTTCATCTTCCATTTCGCTTTTGCATTTATTTTTAGTGCCCGTTGGTACCATCCACCTTCCCCATCTCACCAGCCCAGCAGGAGGAGGAGGAAGCAGCCAGCCACTTGGTGCACCCCCCTGTTCCATTCAGCTTTCGGGCTTTTAACATGCTGGGAGGTTTTATTTTTTTAAAGAAGACGCTGAAGTGCCCCGGCTCACGCTGCTTGCTCCTTGCTGCCGCCCGCACCGCCCGGCGGGAGGGACACGGCACCGGAGCTCTGCTGAGACCCGGGCTCCGCGGCAGAACCCCAATTCCCCCGACAATATTAATTATCCAAGGCTTCCCTTTCGACCGGGAGAAAGGTCCCGTTCCACGGGAGACCATGCACTGCAGTGCAGGGAGGCTCAAGGAGAGGGATGACGGCGAGAGCTCAGCTCTCCACCCCACACCTCCCGGCGGTACCACCGCCCCCGTGATGGGACCAGGCTGCCTCCATCCCGCAAAGCCCCACGGCCGCTGATCCGTGTCCTGGTTTCGGCTGGGACACAGTTCATTTTCTTTCCGTGTTGCGTTTCAGACGCGGTAGGAAAGGAATGTCAGTAATGCACATTGGTTTAGTTGCTGCTAGCTGATGTTTATACTATTCAAGGACTTTTTTCAGCTTCCCACAGAAGCTGGTATGGAGCACAGACAGGAGGATGGAAAGGCCAATGGAATATTCTGTAGCACAGACATCATGCTCGGTATATAAGCGGGAGTTGGCCAGCAGGCTGGAATCCGCAATCTCCGCTCGGGAAGGTACCAGTTCACCGAGTGGCGAGAGTGACTTCTGTCGTTATTACTGTTATTTTCCTCCTTCTGTTATTGTTCTATTAAACTGTCTTCATCTCAACCCATGCTTTTTTTCCCCCTTTCCCCGCCTTTTCTCCCTCTTCTCCCTGCCCTTCACGGGGGAAAGGGAAGAACTGCACGAGCTGCTGCTACGGCTGTGGCTGCCGGCTGGGGTTAAACCGTGACAAAGAGAGGAAGAAAACGAACTCCCAGCTGGCTGACTCCCGAGCCTTCCCTTGTAACCACACTAATAATGCTGTTTCTTTGCATAGATCTTCCTCCCTTGCCCAGCGGCATTTTCTCCAACACCCTACTTCCGAGGAAATGGGATTTTACAGTCCTCACCTCCCATGGCTCGCCCCAACACACGTGTGGGCTGGGAAACAGGGCATCCCGGCACACGGCAAGGACTGGATGCTGAACTACGTGGCAGGTGAGACAGGATTAAACCAGTCGTTGAGTTGTAGATACCATAAAACTCTCTTTCAGGTCCTGCTGGCCCTTGGAGAAGGACACGACCTTCTCTGACACGCTGATGAAGGTTTGGCCTCGCTTCATCAGCACGGTCTCACACGCCTCCAGCCCCAGGAGGGCTTGTCCTGCCCTTTGTAAACAACGGTTTTGATGTGGGAAGGAGGGAATAAACACAACAGCCTGGCCTGAGCTAGCTATGCCCATCCCCAACACGTGCACATCCAGCTGGTAATCCCATCCTCAGCCTCCCCGTTGGCTTCTTCCCGAGCCTGCCCACACGCTTCACTGTCGGCAGCGCCTCTCCCCACTCTCACTTTGTTCCACGGACCTTCACAGATGTGAAAGTCTGTGAGCTACCACTGCAAAACACCACTAGGAGAAACGAGGGTGTTTTGGAAGGTGGATCAACACCCACAAAGTCAGTCCGAGATGCTCCCATCACAGCTGGAAAACCGAGCACCTCCACTGCAGCCCGGCCCTAAAGCTGCCTCCCCCTCAACCCGCTCAGCAATCCAGTGTTACAAAGCCAATTAAACGCTCGATTAAGTGTCCCAACATGATCCCAAATAAAGTACTAACACGTCATGTTATTGAAAAAAAAAAAAAAGAAAGAAAGAAAGAAGAAAGCTCCGGGTTGTATAATGGCCTGCAAGCATCAGGAAAAGGGAGCGGAAGAGCCGAATCCCCTCGCCATCTCCAGCAAAAGGAACTGTCTCTCTCTCTGCCCACTGCACCTTCACACCGCAACTCTGATTGTCGTGGCTGCACCAGCCTCCCGTCTGCTGCTGGTACCTGCCCAGGGACCGCGCGCCTCCACCCTCAGTCCCCACGGTGCTGCTCGGGGCACCCTGCTCCAAAGGTCCCCTCCAACCCGACCCCCTTCACAGACTCCGTGTCCTCCTAAGAGCGGTGTCGGACACCAGGAGGTGTTCTCCACCTCCACCAGCAGCCCCTGCTTGGGCAGGGGGGAGGTCTCATGACACAGGAGCCCATGCACCCTGCCGAGCAGCCTGGATTCACGGGTCAGCGTTACTGAGTCCCACCAGGCTGAGCATCCCAGACATGATCCAAGCACCGCTGCCCCTAAAGGAGAAGTCATCTGTAATCCTGCGCAACGCGTTTGGAAGCCACTGAGCATCCCCAGCCCAGCCCCCTCTGATCCCACCACCGCTTCTCCCAGGGCAGAGATGGGCAGATCCAACCCACTGACGCCGGGTACCAGCCCCTGCACTGGGGGCTGCTCCTGACCTTCTTTAGACACTCATCATTCAACACAAGACATCGCAGGAGCAAGAATGAGGGTCCAGGCTGTCCCCATCCCGCTGACAGCCCCCACACCTCTCATGTAACTTCACAGTCCTCCTTCCCGAGTTTTCTCCAGCATCTCCTGCTCTTCACTGCATCCGGCACACCTTGAGGAGGATGCCACGGGAACCTCTCGCTTTGCCCCCGTGACAGCCGTGTGCCCAAACAAGGTGTCCACCGAGGTCTGCATCAGCGAGTGGGGCTCAAGGGATGAGTTACGAGGACATCTCTTGGGCTGGTCCCGCAGTGGACGTCAGTGACACTGCCCAAGTCAGCAGAGAGGCTCAGGGCTCCTCGAGGCACGGGGCTCCCCGAGGCACGGGGCTCCAAGGCTGCCCCACCAGCACAGCCGCCAGGTCTGACTTGAAGAGCAGAGGCAGAAAATCCTGGGCTAGGACCAAGTACCCTTGAATTTTGTGAATGAACTGGGTTTTTTTTTTGTTCTCCAGCACTTCTTTACAAAATCCTTTCTCATAGCCATAAAGCACCACGGCAGCTTTGGCTGGTCCTGCTTCCTCTCTCTGCTTCTCTACTTTCCCTATTTTTGCTGCCTTCAACCTTTCAAGTGTGAAACCGTAACTCTTCACAAAGCTTCTCAAGGTCAAGAAAGTCCCTAAGAAGGCGCGTTAGGGCAGTCATTGATCTCCTCTCAGCCTTTCCCAGAGCAGCTCTGAACTGTGAAACCTCAGTCGGAAGATGGAAAGTTACTCAGGCCCTTCTCAGCTTGGTGAATTTTTATATTCACGGCACTCGACTCGTGAGAATATCAAATCCTCTCGCAGCGATAGCCCCATACATCTGTCCCCACCTCCCTTCTGCAAGGTCGCAGTCCCCTCCCTCTACTCGAGGATGGCTTGAGCGGGTTTCTGATGGATGAGACTCCGCCACGAAAGTTTCATGGACAGAACACCATCACCCCTCAGCAGCAGCTTTGCAACACCTCCCAAAATAAGTGTCTGCTGGGAAGAGCAATCAAAGCTTAGCAGGTGAGCAGAGCTGGCATGAAGACCTATCCATGTGATACAGGCAAAAAGCGTTTCCCTAAACTATTCCTCAGCACTTTCTAGGAAGCACCACAACCGATACCGCATAGGTGAGGTTTCACCATCAATTAAAGCAGAACTAAATCCACGCTGCTGCCTAAAGGGGCAATACCCACTCGCCCTCCGCGTTCCCGGCCTGAAGAGCAGCAGGAACCAGCAGAACCTCCCTCCCATCGGCGGCCGTGGCTGGCCCGGCTCAGCAGAGCCAGAGCAGCCCCCCCGACACCCCCAGGATTTGCAGGCACCCACACACCTCACTGCCTTCCACGGGAGCAACCGGAGGGTGGTTTGTGGCCAACAGCAACAAGTGACGCCGCTACAATTCCCGGCAAGACGTTGTGTCTTGCAGGATTGCCTGCAGCACCCTCTCGGAGAAGGCTGGCCCATGGGTCTTCCTCACCCCGGCTGGTTGTCGGGAGCAGGGTGCCGTGCCCGGGCAGCGGGGAGGGCAGCCACCCAGCCGGCAGCGAGGTGCTGGCTCCAGGAGCTGGCACGGCATCAGCCTGCACCCTTATGGGCTGTTGGGAAGAACATCTACGGTGGACGCTCAGGTATCACGTCTGCCCTGGGACCCACCACACCTCCAGCATCACGCGTTGACCCACAGCAGCAACACTGACATCCCAAAAGCCCAAGGGCTCCCTGTTTTAAGCCCGCATCGTTGAGCACTTGGGCTTTGCTCTTGGCGTACCATACCCGCTGGCTTTCTGGGCACAACAGCTCAGGAGGACGCCTCGGCACTGCTGGCCCAGCAGCTTGCTAGCCCAGAAGCCCAGCAATACAACAGGCAGCGGCTCCAAGACCTAGGGAACAGCAAATATGCCCTGGAAAACCAGCCTGGCATGGGGGAAGCACCGCTCCCTTCAAATACATCTTCATCGAGAAGTGAGGAAGGCAGAAACGCCTTACCTCGCTCAGCCGCTGCCACCCCTCTGGATATATAGTTTGGTTTTATGAACCATTGAAAACAACCTGCAGGCGCGGGCAGCGGCTTCCTCCGAAGCATTAATCAGCAGGTTTACATGCGACTGACACTCGTCCGTTAATAATATAATTGCATCTAAAGGAGGAAAGGAATCTGGAGCTCTGGGTTGGGTGTTTTTCTGATTAAAGAAAGGAAAAGTGGTTCTTAATATAATTTTCCAAGTGGCCAGCAGCTCAGAGCAGGCTCAGCGAGGCAAATCCCAGCATCTGGAGTAGCCCTGGGATCCCCAAAGACACGACCAGCAGAAGACGTGGTGGTAACATCTAATGGGGTTGTGCAGAAAAACCAGCAGCAGGGTCCAGCGGGGCTGGGACAGCCACGGAAACATGGATGGCGTGGCTGGGACACCCACGGAGGCTGCGCATCACCCGTCTGACAGGACTCCACTCGGAACAGTTTGCCAGGTTACACATGGCCAGCGACCCCGCTTCAGCCCCCTCCGTGCTCGCAGGAGGAGCCGGCGGGGAGCCCAGCATCACCCAGCCCAGGAGCAGGAGCCGGCTTAATTACAGCGGGTTAAGCAGCACAGAAAACTCCTGAGTCACAGCCAGCTGTTAATTACCAATCCGTCAAGGGATTTGAGGGCTCGCGCCGGCGAAGCCGCCTTCATCTTGCACTGTCATACGCAAGCTCTCTCGGTCTGACTTAAGTTTATGCGGCTGACCTGAATATTTACACCCCTGGGGCTGGGGTATTTAAAAAATTCCAGAGAAACCCAGCAATCTCTGCACTCTGTGGCCCACCCCCTCTATTACCTCTTCCTCCTGCAGGAAATTTTGGGGGTCTAACCCCCTGCCCGCCCTCCAGCGTGGCACCTCGCTCCTCCTCCTGTCCCCGGAGAGGGGACCCGGCCGTCCCAGCATCCATCCGAGCCCCGGGGACCCTGCCAAGCTGTCATCGCCGGACACCCGATTTCAAGGGAAACAGCCTCAAAGGGATGACTGACAACAGCTGCTCCCTGCTACCCTGGGGGCCACACAGCCTGTCCGTCGGTGCCCTTCGGCCCTCCGAGCCCGCTAGGAATAACAGGACACGGATTCCTATGGAAAAAAATGATGCCTGCAAACTTCCCCTGTCTCTGCTTGTCACCCACCCGCCCCGTCACCACACGCAGGCAGGCGGCTCTTTGGGAAGGGTTTTGTACATAGAGCATCACAGGGAGAAAGGAGACAGGGCTCTCCGGGGTGCCGGATCCCCACTACGGGCGCTGCCTGCATTCCAGAGGGCAGGAGGCTGGTTTCTTTTATGGCATTCTTATTATGTGCTGCTTTTCCCCCTGGAAGGAGGCAGCGGGCTGCCGGGGAGCCATGCATGGTCCCAGACGCCAGACCGGAGATGGGATTTCTGCACCGGGACGTCGCTGAGCTGGAGGCACTCTCTTAACCCGGCTAATCCTCTTTGGCTGGGAGCTGCCGGCTAATTGCATTCCCAGCCAGAGCACGGACCCTCAGGAAGGGGGCAGGGAGCCATGGCACGCCGGGGGTACAACACAGGCTGGTGGCCGCTGGCTCCCACCTGCACCGAGGGCAGGCGAGGCAGGAGCCTGACACTCCTCCTCGCTCGCTTTTTCCCCCCTTTCTATGAAATTTATGTGCCGATATCAAAATAATTTCAGCAAAAACCCTTTCCTGAGCGCCCCCCCAACCTCCACCTTCTCTAACCCATCCTCCAGCTGCCGGCAGCGACACCCTGTTCTGCACAAAGGCTGATCTCGCGGAGTTTTTTCCAGCTAATTGAACTCCCGTTTTCGCAGGCGTTCCCCCCTGCAGCCAAGCGCGGGAGCCGCTGCGGATCCTTCTGCAAGTAGGGCAGACTCGGCCCCATCCTCGGCGTCAGCATCTCGCACCCGAGCGAGCGGCGGCATCGCACCCTGGGGAGATGTTCTGCTCGGGGACCAATTTTGCCCAGCGGGAGGTCTTGGAGCGTGATGGAAAAAGAGAGGCCCAGAGCTTTCCGGAAAGTATTCGATACGGTGATTCACAAGCTCTTTGCAAAAAAAAAATAATCCATCTGAAGGGGCTTGTTTGTACCTGGCTGCAGGTACAGGGGGGGCAGCTGAAGGGGAACACGTCCCACAGAGGGCTCAAGCAAACGCTGGTCCTGCATCTTCTTGACTTGTGATACCACATCCAGGATTATGCATGTGATACGCATATAATAAGGAACTTAATATATGCATATAATGGGGAACCTAACAGCATCCACTGGTGAAAGCAGGTAGGGAGACAGAGCACATCCATGACAACACAAGAGTTATAAAAAGGATGCTTTTTCGTAATGGGTGGGGAAAGCAAGAAAAACACCATTTTCGGATCTGGATGCGGTGTGGCGAGTACCACAAACCAGTAAGAGGAGCCCCATAAGGGCAAGGCACCCGCTGGAGGTCACGGCCGGCCGCCCAGGGAACGGCAGCGCTCTCCAACGAAACTTGTCACCGCTCCCGTTTCCGGCGGGTTAATTAGGCAAAGGGGCATCCTGCCATGCTTATTGAGTAACACAACATGCATAGTTCATGCGTTCCCTAATGCCAAACCCCTGGAGTCAATTGGGGCCAGTCAGGGTTAGCAGAGAGCGCCGTGCGGCGCAGGGCAATCACGCTCCACGCCAGCTCTCGCCAGATCACTTGCTCCCTTGGACTCCGCCGTGTCCTGGTTTCAGTTGGGGATAGAGTTACATGGGTTGGGGTTTTTTTTCCCCTAGCGGTTGCTGTGTTTCAGACGCGGTAGGAAAGCAATGTCAGTGATGCACATTGGTTTAGCTGTTGCCAGGTGATGTTTATACTATTCAAGGACTTTTTTCAGCTTCCCACAGGAGCTGAGAAGGAGCACAGACAGAACGATGGCATGGCCAATGGAATATTCCAGACCATAGACGTCACACTCGGTATATCAATGAGGTCAGCCGAGGGGGGAAGGTACCCACAATCACTGCTCGAGACGGCGCCAATTCACCAATTTACCGGGTAGCAAGAGTGACTTGCATCTTGCATATTCCTTCACCATTATTATTACTGTTATTTTTCCTTCTTTCGTTATTGTTCTGTTAAACTGTCTTTATCGCAGCCCAGGAGGTTTTTGTACCTTTTCCTTTCCCCTCTTTTTCTCCCTGCCATTCCGGGGAAGGAGGAGAACCGCGCGAGTGGCTGCGTGGTGCTGGCTGCCAGCTGGGCTTAAACCGCGACAGCGTGCGATTTCTTCAATCCCCAGTGAAATGGCCCCGCGCTCGGTCTTCCTGCAATGGAAACCTCTTTCCTGCCTGCATATCGGCAGGCTGAGGCTGCAGGGAATTTGGGAGAGCCCCAAAGCATCAGATCTGACTTGGTGGGAAGAGCTGATGGTGCTGTTCCCAGGAGCCGGCTCCCGGAGGAGGTGTGATGAGGTGGGAGGAAGCTCCATGCACCTGTACTTCTGTTAATTCACACAAACAATTATTTAAAGCCGGGTACCGCGTATCCTGGCAAGCAAGCAAGAGAAGTGGAGGTCAGGCACGCCTTTGGGCTCCCTTTTCCTGCTGGTCAGCCACAGCCTCCAGAGCCACAGGTCACCACGTGCTTCTCCCGGGATGCACTGCCAAAATGCCATGCCTGTTCCTGAAACTCTTCAAGCGTCCTAGGGCTCCCAGTTCTCACCGTCATGTTCTGACCCTGCCCAGGAGCTGCCTGAGCCCCAGGGCCAAAGGAAAGCCAGCCGTGCTGGTGGATCTCGTGGGACCTCTGTGCTTGGAGGCGCTCCCCAGCTGCTCACAGGTGGGATGCTCTTGGAGCTACCTTCACCCGGACCAGGCTGCACGAGCCCTCAGCGGAGCAAAGACAAAGAGGGGAGCTCAAATCACCCTTTTCCTTTGGTGGCTTGACACCTACGCAACAGCCAGTGACTCCAGAGGAAAAAAGGAAGAAAAAAAAAAAGCACTTTTAGCACTTTTAGTATTTTCTTCTCTTTTTGCTGTGTTTGAGTGAGCTCAGCTGAAAAAAAAAACACGCTGGGGAGGAGGCAGATCCTTGGATACTTCCCCAGGCGTCTGCAGAGGGTGGGAGGGGACGACAGGGACCCGGAGCCTCCGACTCCATCTTTAGATCAGAAGTGGGATGGGGGATGAAAATACCCTGGGTAAATACTAAGGCATCTTTCCAGGGGAATCAGAAGTTTTAGGGGGCTATAGATAGGGGCAAAAGCCTTACCCAATTTCTCCATCTCACTCTCAGTTTTCTTCTCCCCGTTTCCTAACGGCGATCGTGGGAGAGCAACACCTCCCACACCCCTCTGACGCTGTGAGCAGCCCAGAGGTCTGACCAGTCGCCCCTCCTGGTGTTGACCGTGTGTCCAGCTAGCTGGGACCCGTCACGTCCCGCTGGTCGCCCATCCACACAGCAGAAACACACACAGGCACCCAGCAGGAGCTCTGCTTCCAGCGGCGTGCAACGGCCTCACACGGTCTCACCTCCACCAGCAGGCTAGGGCATCTCAAGGGGACATCTCCATGCCTCCCTGTCCCCTTCCCAAAGACCCGCTCTGGCCACATGCTCCCTCCAAGATACACCCTAGCCGTTTTGCGGGGACTGTTCCTCAACAGCCGTGATGAATTTGGGAGTCAGCACGTGCTGACTAGACACATCAGCAGTAGACATAGCGGGTGTTAGGATGCTCTTCACCCTCAATCATTACACGTGATGCCACCAAGGAGCGCGGGTGCCCAGGGAAGCAGCGCTGCCAGCATGCCCTCTGGTTCCCACCTCACGCCTGGGGTCATCCAGCCCCCCAACAAGTCTCAGTTTGGGTGATGCTTCTCACCAAGGCGTGACAGCCCACAGCAACGCAGGCAGAGGAGTCTTCCTCACCGCGAGTTCATTACTGCCTCCCTGGCAGCAGAGACGACCTAGTTATCGAAGATACTTGCCTTGTATGAGGATGCAAACATTATTCATGATTTTTTCCCCTCCCAAGAAACAACAGAGTTTTGCTATGAAACTGTAATCACGTGCAGCCCGCCTCCAACACCACGACGATACAACTTCATTTGCAGAAAAGGTGTTCTTCTCGTGCTGTTTTGCTGCAAAACTCTGTCCTTCCCCCCAAAGTCAGGCCACCGTGGCCTCTCCCTCCCTGTGTCTCATGCCGTTTGAAGCCGGGGGTGAAGACTTTGCCCAGGGTCCGGCAGCGCATACCGAGGGTGCTGCCCATCTCGCCCACAGCTCACACTCCTCTGCACGTACCAGACCCCGGCTCAAATCTCCTCATTAGTTTTCATGCAATTTCCAAGGGCAACTTAACAGTCAAGGTCCTCATTCATAAAGCAATTAATGCATCAAGCCTCAATACTTCAAAGGGTGAATTCTGGTATTTGTGGAATCTTGGGGCTCGGGACAAGCTTGCGTGAGCTGCGAGGAAAAAGAGGATCAGCTCACAGAGCAATTTTCTCAGGAGACCAAGCAAACCTAAAGCCCGACCGCATTAACGCATCTTGCAATGCTTTCCTTTTCTCACAAAGTTTTTGTTAAGAACATTCACAGCTCAAGAGCTGCATTTCGCCCCCAACTCTTCAAAAGTAAATCCCATAGACCAGCCCATCTGTTCCAAGGTGGATAATGGTTCCATGTAAAGAGAAACGATGTCCAAGACACCACAAAGCCCAGGTGGGACCTCACTGTGGGTCCTCACTCAACGCGAAGGCACGTGGATATCACGGTGACGAGCGGCGGCAAGAAACCTTATGACAGACGCACACGCAAGGGGGAGTTGGCCAAGGGTGTCGGAAGGCGTTCAGTCAAAAGCCGAGGGTGCCAACACAAACTCCAGCCTTCAAAATCTGAAATTTAATCCCAGGTGTCAGCAAGTGACCCTGGAGAGAAGCACTGGGGAAGGGTGACCTCCCCTACCCAGGCGCTCCACGGTACCTGCAGATAGCACCGCGTTATCAGGTACAACCCAACCCCAAACTCATTCTCTAATTGAATGATCAACAGGCAGGTGCCAAGGGGAGCACGTTAAAGCCATTTCACCGACTCATGAGCTTTCCGAAGCCTGGGAACACATCGCTGCCCAGGGAACTACACAACATTTGGACACCTTCTCTTCTCACCCAGGCCCTCAGGGCCAGAAGGAAGCAGCAGCAGGAGCAATGAGCAGAGTGTTCCCATTGAAAATGGCACTATGGACAAGGAGACGGCCATGTGATGGACACAGAAATATCGCTAGGCGCTGGTTTACACCTCCGCACGCAGGCTGCGTGCCCCGCCAGGAGAGCAGCTCTCCTCCGCTGTGAACGTGACCGTGAACAGCAGCAACTTCAGGAAGAGGAGAAAATTACTGGGTGTAATTGAAACTGCGAGGAGGAGTTCGGAACATAAAATGTAATTATCTGCCGTGGAATGAAGCCAAGATTAACAATCCTACTTCTGGTCATTTAAAGTCCCCATTAACTATTTCATGAGCTGATGATATCCATTTTGTGTCTTACTGGCTGCAAGATGCAGCATTTCTAGAAGAAAGCCCTGGGTCTCCTCTCGTAGGGGTTTCAAATCAGCTGTAGAGGAAGGGGTAAGGGTCTAGACTTTAACTGAGGCTTTCTCTAAGGGTCTGTAAGATCTCCCTCACTAGCTAGCAAGAGGGGAGGAAGAGGAGGGGGATGCTCTAGTTGAGCCCCAGCTGCACTAACCACTCCCCTCTCCCGGTGTTGGTGGCTAGAGTTGGCTAAGGTGCCTTTTTGGCGCTTGGGAAGATGATCCGGGTGGGCTTCACAACAATTCCGAGACCTCCTAGGCTATTGGTGAGACCGGGTGGACCTCAGCCTCCTCTCCTTGCACTCCACCCCAGCAGGCTGCCTGATACTCAGCCAACTCACATCCAAACAGCGTCGTGGACATCCTTACACCCCTCCTCTGCTCAGCCCACTCCCCTGCACCCAGGCGCATCTGGGGAGGGCAGCAAACTCCCACGGGCCATTGCGTGCCCTCATCTGATTTGAAATCCTTTTGCTGAGGTCCCAGCACCTTCCCCACCCATACCATTCTCCTTGCACCCTCACCATCCGAGGATGCAGAACATCCTCGGCCAGCTTCATCCCAAGCCTGGCCAAGGTGTCCATCCACAGCCCCAGGAGGAGGATGCTCGTTGGTGACTCTGGCACCTGCACGACCTGTTTTTATTTCCTCGCCCTTGGACAACTTTGGGGAGCAGTGGGGACTGCTGGGGGTGCCCCAAACAATGACCACCCCTTGCTCCACTCCTCATGTAAAACCAGCATGAAATCAGTAAACATATATGAAAATCCATGTTTTGTCAAGAGGTGGAGGACCATTGCCTCCAGCCCTGGGGCTTCCCCTGGAAGGAACCTGGCTTCAGCAGCTCCTTAAAGACTTTTGTAAACCTTTCAAGGAAAGCACACCATCTTTTTCTGCGTTTTAAGCACGGAGAGAGCACCGACCCTCGGCTCGGAAGGCACCCACCCCTGCCAGCCCCCTTACCTCCACCAGGTGAGGCGTGGGGTTGAAGCCACACATGTTGCAGACCTGCTGCCGGCAGGTCGTGCAGGTATTGTAGTTGGGGGGCTCGCTGGAGCCCACGTTGATCTCCGCCTTGCAGAGGGGGCACGAGACCCTTGCTTTCGGCACTTCCTTTGGCTTGACGCCCTGCTCCGGCTTGCCCGGCTTCGCGGCCGGCGCGGCACCAGCTCGGCCCTGCGCCCCTGGAGCTTTGGGACCAGCTTCTTTGCTGGCATCGCTGAAGACGATTTTTGGAGGCACTTTGCCAGGAGACGGCTGGCTCGGAGGGGGGGCCTCTGGCTGGACGTTCATGAGGGTGCTCGCCTGGGTCAGGAGGGACGCCCCAAAGCCGAAGAGCTTCCCCGTCAGCCCTTCCTGGGCTTGCTCTTGCACTCCAGCCCCGGGGGCCGGGGCGGCAGGTTTCGCCCCCGCATCTCCCGCCGTCTTTCTCTGCTCGGAGGAGGAAGGCTTGGCTTGCTGATGCTGCGGGGAGGACCTGGCCGCCTCCTGAGGTTTCGTCTGGCCTTTGCCCTGCGGTTCCCTCTGCGGCGTGGCGGGGTGAGGTTTGGATGGCTCGGGCGGCAGGGTGCGGGTGGCCGGCGGGGACTTATCGGCAGCCGGGGGTGGTGGGTGCTTGGCGGGGGAGTGGGAGGGGGACGGCAAAGGAGAGTGCAGCTGCTGCTGGCTCTTGGAGCGAGGAGCGGTGGTCATGTCCATCCCCAGCGCCCGCTGCATCTGGCAGTTCAAGCACAACCATTCCTTTACCTGCGGGAGAAGGAGAGGACGTGGGCAATGAGCAGTGGGCAAGCCACGGCCGCACGCAAGGCAGTCCCAGCGCACCCTCAGGTCTTCCCAAACAACCCCTGTGTAGCTATGGGAACAAGGCACCAGCTCCCAGAAAAACATTTTGGTACCACGTTCTTCACCAAAGCATCTCGCAGTCAGGGCGAAGAGACCCCATCTGTCACAGGTACCCACGACACAACACGCCGCTGCAAAAGCAAGCTTTAATTAGCCTTGGTTTGCTTCCAAGGCTTCTGCTAGCCACCAGGCTCTGCCTGCAGGCAGCACGCTTCGTGCTTCTCCCTTTTTTCCGAGGGCTCCTGGCCCCACCGCCTCCCTAAAGCCCATTTTTTATCCCCTCCAGCTTGGTGACCAGGGCTAGCGTGGCAACCAGACCGGAGGGGAGAGCTGGCAGGAGGTCCGGCGCGGTTCTACAGAGGGATGCTGCTATAATATATGTGCTATAACGCACACATAATGCCCCACTGCTCCCAAGCGTCGGCATGCTGCCTGCTGCCGCCCCATACCTCACGGTGGAAAAGCCATCGTGCTGTGCCACATGCTTCCACGGCGCCAGCAGACGGGTTTTTTTCTGGAATCGGCGCGATAGTTGTGATATCCCACCCCAAAATTTGGCGCTGCAGCCCATAAGGGAGAGCAGGGAGCGGGTTCTCCTCGCAGGACGCGTTTGCACCGCTGGGCAGGCGAAGCCCCCACGGGGGAGTGAACGGTTAATTCTCACTCTTGCAGCGATGAACTTTTGGATGCAAATGAAAAATACAATACTCCCTGGCCAAGTGGTGATAAATGAATGACTTTCCCCCCTCGAGAGACGTTCCCTGTGACACGCTAATGTCTGAATTAAGTTAATTAAAGAGGCCGTATGAAAGCTGTGAGCCTTCCCATACGAGGAATCCCCAGGATGCTCAGCGGCTGTGCAAATATTAATATATAGCACAGCCAGCAGGACAGCTGGGTCTGCCTGCAAAAGATTTCTCCGAGACAAGGGACTAAGGTGGCAAAAAGCACCAGAGCATTCCCAAAAACCCCGGAGCAGCATCCGGGACAAGTGGACCCAGAGGCCGGCGTGGGCTGCTGCAGGCGCAGCACCCAGCAGCTCCCATCCCTGCAGGTCCCGTGAGCCCCCCATGGGATGCGGATTTCCCTGCCTTTCACTGCAGAAGCCATCTCCTCATCCCAGGGCTATGGATCACCTCTAAGGCTCAGCTTAACCCCCACTGCAGAGACATCACCCGCCCCATGGCCTCACCCAGCCCCACGTCTCCGGGTCTGCATGGCCTTTTGCTCCACGGGACGCTGCTCAACTGACGCTTAACCTGGCCAAAAGGTTTTTTCCACCCTAAACTCCAACATCAGACACAGTTTAAACCTCTCCCTGCTCCAAGGAGGCAGGTCCTGCGATAGGATGGGATGGCAATTCCCCAGGACAGGGGGGCAGACGTGCCCTGAACCCCTCCTTACAGGTAGGTCTGCTCCCGGGAGGGCTCTCAAAAAGCCCAGCCTTCGAATAATAAGCTTTTTGAAACGGAGGAAAATCAGATCAACTAGGAAGGACGTATTAAAATTAAAGGGGGGTGTGCGCATGAACAACCCTCCCCCTGCCCACTATGCCCCTTCCCCTCCCTGCCCAGCGCCTGGCAGAGCTCTGCGTCGCCTCTTCGCCTCCGGCAAAGCTCTTCCCAGCACCTCGCAAGCCCGGCTCCACGTCAGCTCCCTGCTCTCCTCAGCTCCCACCGTGCCCGCTGAGCTCCCACGCCACCATCCCCGCCAGCCCCTGCTCCAGCACGTCACTCAGAGCCAAAAAGCAGACGCAATTTTTCCCCAGCAATTTGGCGTTACGTCCTTGTTTCTCCCAGTTGTTCCAAACGAGCGCCATTATATTTAATTCCTGAAAAATATTGCTTTAGTTTCTATAATTTCTTGTGATCTTGCTGTCACTCTTCTGACGTACAGAATCCCTCGTCTTATTTTTGCTTTCACACCCCCTGGAATTTCTTCCCACTATTCTATTTCAGGAGAGCGTCTCCCAGAATCCCATCAGCTTTGCCCGCTATCCCCATCAGCTCCGATTAAGGGAGAACCAATCCTTTCTATTCAGGTTCTCTCTCTCCCCGCAAAGTTCCCGGTATCTGAGAAACGCAAATCTTCCCCCTCCGCATAATCTCCTTACCCGCACTTTAAGAACCCCCAGTGAGGTGGAAATTGGGGGAAGAGGAGATATTCCCAGACCTGCGTGGGGGCTGTTTGCATCTAGATTTTAAGGGACCGAGCTCCACACTCCCGTTTTTGTATATTTATTGTAGCCTGGCACAAGATTTAACTTATTTTCCGGAACAGGAAAAATACTTTGCTGCTCTCCTGCATAAACTTCCAAACAAAATGTTGAGGGAATTCAACTGATTGCCCTCAACCGTCTGCCAGCTTTAACGAGCAGCAAGCGCCGCCGGTGAACACCGAGCAGCTCACGGCTCTGGTTTTGCTGCTTCCCCCTCTCCCCGCACGGTGCCCACTTCACCCCTGGCCCAGGGGAAGAAACCCCTCCCCGGGCACCAGGAGGTACCAGCCCCAGGTCCCATGGCCATGCCAACCGCATACAGCTCATGGAAAAGCCCATCAGGATCTCCCTGAGCTGAGGGGCTGGGGAACACCACGATCATTGGAGCTTCCTCACTTCCCACGATAACCCTGGTTTATGCAACCAAGACGGAAAAAAACCCAGAGGGTTTTCAGACGGGAGAGGAACCATCAAATTGCTCTCGGTGACTTGGTAAAGCAACTGCTGAGGAGCATCTGTCCTGAGGAGCAGGAGAAAGCTGCAGGGAATACAGCGGGGCAGCGCGTTCCCAGAGCAAGCACTTGAAATGTAAATTTAGCTGGGATTATCACAAATTGCCCAACCGGCCTCTACTGATGCAACCACCGATGACACAGCGTGTGGATCACGCAGATCAAAGACGACTTAAAGGATCCTGGAGGGAAGATAGTAAAGAGGAAGGGCCGATTCATCTTGCCAAAGATCCTTCCCTGAAGAAAGAGAAAGGAGGATGGAAAAGCCTGGGCGTAAATCTTTACTAATCCAGCCCCTGAAAGTTTTGATTTGGTGGAGGAACTGAGCAAATAAGACACGGAAATACACAAAACAGGGGACTATTCCGTTGGCTTGCATCCCCACCCCCTAAACGCACCTCTCCTTGCCTGCAGACTCACCATGCAGGGGAAAGATGCTCAGAAAACAACAGAGAAATAGGGGGCAAGAATAGGAAAAGAATAATTTATCCTACTACTTCTGCATCACTGCTAACAGTGCAGGTAACCAGCAGAATGAAATGTCTGTCGGTGAGAAGAAGAAAACCCAACATTATTGAAAACTCTAGTTTCAGTCCATCTTGTGGGAACGCTGAAATCAGGGTTATACCCTAAAACAAGGGGAGATAAAGCTGCTCTCTCTTGAATAGTCTGAGACCGGCTGCTCAGAGCACGCCAGTCTCCTTCAACCCAGGAAACCTGACTGGGTGAAATACCGAAAAACATAAAGAAAACAGGGATGAAGATGATCACAGAACTATAGAACTTTGGACTATAGAACTATGGACTATAGAACTTTGAAAACA
>VXBO01009215.1:0-10005 GCA_013400135.1 Rhinoptilus africanus
TTTTTTTCAACACCTTGTGCTTATTGCTTATCTTACTCTTCACTATACAACCCTACTTAGCCACATTGGGCATTGTTACCTTTATCCTTCTTTAGACTTAAACCAGGATGAATTTCAAATGTCCTCCAACTGTTTCTGAAATATATTCCAATTTTCTTCAGTAGATTTACCATACATTATAATAAAATCCTGATAAAAATTCCTTAGCACACTTTGCATTGCCTCAAAGTCAGCCTGCCATAAGGCTTGCATTGCTTTTTACTCTACAACAAATATTTTAAATCAAATAATGTCGAGATCACTGGATCTTTCATACCTCTCCAGTTCAACACCCTTTATTACCCTTGGCTCAAATCCTTGAATTAATTCAAATAGTTTCTGAAAGATAATTCAATAAAGCGCACAAGAAACCAGAAGCAGTCCTAGGTTAGCTTTAGAGACGTGAGAATTCCCTCCCTAGTTTTACCTTATTGCAGTCAATAATGGAGTAATTAAAAGCCATCTTTGTCAAAGTTCTGGCCTTCTTGAAGGCCTCTCTAATCTGTAAGCAAAGACCTGCAAGTTCAAAGAACCATTCAGAAAACCACCTGACTGCCTTTATTGAGCTTAACTTTTATCAGAATCGACATTGCCATGTCAGCCAAAATACTTGCAGCATTTCTTTCTGAAGACACTCATCTCCCAGGAATACTGATAAGGCTCCTCCCTCCATCTATCCTTTCTCTCCACAAACGCCAGACTAGCATCTCAAAACCTCAATTTCTTGCCTCAACCATATCTGTGTTATTCCAATAATATCATGCTTATCCTTGATACTCATAGTTATCATTGATAAGTCTTTGATGTAATAAATCCTTGATATAGTATCATACTTATCCTTGCTATAAGATATAATCAAAAATGAAAGCAGAAACTTAAGATACAGAGTAAAATATATTACTTGCCAATTTTCCACAGTAACTTTTCATCATTACTCCAAAATTACTTTTTAATGCAAAGAGTAGTTCCAATCACATAGAGGCCCACATGATTCAGATACTATCATAATCACAATTAGATTACATTACTGCAATCAGGAATGGAGATCATTAAGAGAAAGAATATAAATTGCTTTAGTTTTACAAGTACTGAGCTAGCAAAATTATAATTAATCTCCATTTATAATCTTTTCTTTCATAGAACTGCAAAGCATGCTACTTTTTTTAGGCCATCAATACAAATTAGAACTAAGTAATAAAGCCCTAACTACTACTACTGTGCAGTTCTCAATTGTAGAAACTTTCACATTACACACAGAAGCCTTTTCATGCAAACAGTGCCCTCAGCGTAGAGGGGGGTTTGAGTGCAATAAGTCCAGCCATTTCTATAGCGACTTTGCTGTTTATAACACAAAATGCAATCAAAACTTCTTCCAAACAGTGGATATGAAGTCTGCTTCTAAAATTGGATGATACGTTTTCTGAGAGATGAGACAATAATGACTTCGCAGCAGAGGCAAAAAAATGCACAAATACCAGATTTCACAGGTTTTCAGAATTTCCACTAAAAAACAAATATGCAATGCTGTCAGGAGTTGTGAGATGGCAGACAAGGCCTCATCTAACTCCGGTATGTATTGCCACATTGAATATACGTGGCTCTGATAGAAATTTTAATGTTTTCATGTCTGCTTTTCCTCATTTTAATTCTCCATTTTGAGGAACAAGAATATTAAAACCTGTGGTAGTCTTGCCCACATACTAAATATTCTTCTAGGCCCAAGCCGTACCTTCTCTGACTGATGGGAAAAAAAATTATATGGGGGAAAAAAGAAAAAAAGTAAAAAAAGTGGCCTCTTTTTAAATATGTAAGTGAATTTATCTCTTGGTTATACTGGAACAGAGTGAAAAGTAATTGCTAGAGATTTGCTGCTTTAGAGAATAAATAATCACCCCCGAACAGACTGTGCCTAGAGCTGCCTATAGGACAAAGGAACAAGTTTTAAATCCAAGTGAAACAAATCTGCAAGACCGCTATGGATTCCTATGGTTAAATTCTCTCTTCACAGTCCCCTGTATAGGGGCAGTAACTGCAGGAGAACCCCCAAAATTAAGAGTTTGGGCAAGACCTCCTGACAGCAGGGACAGTATGGACTGTCCCAGTAGGGACTGGAAATGTGGGAACCAACTTGTAATCATGTTGACTTGCCCAAAGGCATTCTTCCTTCACCTGCTGCAGATAAACACAGCATTCAGGATGACTTGGAGATAACAAGTGGAAAATTCAGCAATTGAAGTCCACTTTTTGCAGAGAAAAGGACGCTGGAATGCTTTGGGTCCCTGGGACGGAGGGTTGCCTGCTCCCAGGGGATGGCCCAGCTCAGGCTAAAGCCAAATGAATAATAGCTTTGGATGCACATGGTTTATGGACTTCTCTAAGATCAGCAGTCTAGAAACAGCTAGAAAAATTCCAGAAAAATAAATCCACCATGGCTTGATGTTAACTTAAAACCACAATCAGTTACAAAGCTCAACTCTATCATCTCACCCAGTCCTCATCCAAACCACCAGTGAAAGCAGTCTGAAAATTGACTTTTAGACTACATAAGCAGACACTGGGAAGTTTATGTATCACTTTACACACATGTCCTCGTAGTAGCAGCTTATTCAAATCTAATTTGAATCCACTAGTACTTTAAATCTGTACTTCTTAAACTCAGTAACAAATGTTTTATTGAGTACATCCTATCCGCTCCACTGCTTCCTTAGACAACGGAGCACTTAGTTTGAACTTTTACTCAAACCCCGTTGCTTCTGGCGTCTGCTCTGCTTGCATTTACTCCACTTCACCAATAATTGCTGAATGCAGCCTCTCAAAGTGTTAACAGAAGTATCAACTATCATATAAAAAATACGTTTTCAGTCTTACCATTTTCTGCAGTTCTTCATGACAGTAAGCAGTACACAAACTGTCTCATTTATGTAACGATTTTTTACCATGCAGGTAATTATGAGCCATTCCGTGTGACAAATAGCAAGCACAGACATACTCCTGGGAGCGACGTGACGTTAACCTCATTGGCAGCAGCAGGAGGTGCGTGACGCCCATCCCTACGGTGACTGTGACTGGGTCGTCGGCTTCTCACAGCGAACTTGTTTTCCCCCCACAAAGGAGCGCTGAAGTTCAGCGGTGCTTTCAGGCTTAAGTATGTCTGAACAAAGGAAGTTTTGGATGACAATCTTGGATGTAGGCCTTTAAAATCTTTGTACACTCTATTTCAGATATGCAAATGCTCTTTCGGATATGGCTCTTGATCAAGTTTTCATGAACATCCACATTCCTATGCTGAAAAGCGTGTGAAATCAGTCATCTACCAGACCCAAGCAGAAATTGCTTGATTTCAGTTTCCTTGTCTGCCTTTTCTATATGCCTGAAATTGTCTTTATCATCTCTGTCTATGCACTATTTATATTAAAATGTTTTTCTTATCTCCTGTAACCAATTCAGTTCGGGTCAACATTAAAACCATACCACTCACTTCAAAGAGATCCAAAAGAATGTAAGAGAAATCTAAGAAGAAAACTATGAACATTAGGTAGCATCCAGGAACGAGTGTAAAATCAACATATTTGCTATTTTTTCTTTAGTTTAAAAGTTAAGAGTATAGTAGTTTACATAGCACAATTAAATGAGCAAACAATATTTAACCTACTAAAATGTTACAGATCCGGAACTGGCAAAACTCTTGATGAACAACAAAATATAATTCGCATGCTTACGTTAAAGTGGATGAGGGGTTTACATATGTTAGGGGGTTTTCTGCTTTTGGTTTGTGGGTTGGTTTTGTTTTTTTTTTTTCAAACCTGCCAGCAAAAGAACACGATCTTAGTGATATGTCAGAGATAAAGTTGAAACACCAGAATGCCCATGGCAAATTCAGGGAACAAAGACTCACTCATACAGAATAAGAATGAGCGGTTATGTATAGCATACTATTAACTCAAGGTGTTTTTGAAAAGCACGAATGCTGAACATCAGCAGCATCCGTACAGACATATACATCTATTTTCTTACACCTACAAGTTTTCCCCCTGGTGCAGTGGAAAAGGAGCTTTTGAGCTACTACAGTGATGGACACATTGCTGGAAACCAGATAAAGAGAACAAAGTGCTAGAGTTACCCTGTGTATAACAAGGCAAAATCCTCTGAAATAAAGAGTAAGACTTTCTTGAACACTGAGAAGGAAGGAGAGCTTTTCAGCCGCAGCACTGACCCATGTGTAGGCTAGAAAGATGAATCAAGTAGGCAAATGGCTTTCAAGTATGATGCCACGGTGAAAGAAATTTGCTTTCCCAAGGAAATCATTAAAGAAATTGGTATGAAATCAATGCCGTACTCACTATTATTTGCACTGTTCTCTTTCACTGAAAAGTGAAAACTATAGGGAGGGGATGTTTGCTTCTGTGCATGTGCTTTTTTTAAGGTAAGTCCAGTTCCTTTTGGATCTGGTGTGATACAGACCATGGGGAGGCTCTGTGAGGACAGCAGAGAGTGAGCTGGACCTCTCTGACACCTTGCTACAGAGAGGGGAAAAAAACAATACAGTGATTACATAGAAGATGTTTCAGTGAGTAGTGTCTATAGCATTAGCTATACTAATCCTCTCCCTAAGTCGGACTTGTCTTGTGATGGACAAATTATCCAGCTTAGTGAGGTATCTGGGATGGTGATAGCGTCTCAGCTGTTTTGTCCCTCAGTTTTCACAGACTTCCTTTCAGCTCATGAAAAGACGAGGTGCCCTCCCCCTTGCAGAGCACTGTACTCAGGGTGGAGCTCTCACAGTCCTCATTCTCTGCCCTCAGACAAAAAAAAAAAACCCAGGACGTCCTTTCCCAGTGCTGATAAGGAAAAATTGTACTATTTCCTCAAAAATTTAGCCATCTGTCCAAGTGGCAAGGGAGGTTTGAATGGGAATGATCTACAAGCAAATGTATCCCAGGCACCTAAACAAAATGTATGCTATATATTCTCATTCCCACCATATGGGGGGAAAAAACCAAACCCAAAACCTCTATCCCACATCAAAAGGCAATCAGAAAAGCCAATGTAGGACTGGGATAAGTGACTAAGTAGCAAATCTTTATTTCTCAATTACTGAAGTGTGTGCTGTATCAGTTAGCACACTGACCTTCTCAATTTTAAAATGTTTCATAAACATTCAGATGTAAATCATTAGGAAGCTACCATGGCAAACACCGCTTTTATGGTACAGTGAATGCCATGCTCATAAAATTCTCCTAAATTCCCTCTGTACGTCTACCTACACAGTCGTAATTTATTGTTTCATTTTTGATTTAGAAAAGTTACAGAGGTCTGAAAATACTTTTTGTAATGTAGAGACAAACAGAGAGAAATAATTACCTTGGTAGAAAAATATGGGAAGACCAATGAGAAATGAAAGCATGGGAAATGCCTTCTGCATGAAACTAGGAGTTTATCAAAGAGAAATTTAAGGTTTGACTCAACCAGTCTACAGGTATTTACAACAGTAATAGGAGATTCATTATAGATGATTCGGTAGTCAAGAAAGGTAAGACAAGAGCCACTGGTCAGAAGTTCAAGACAGCCTTAGGTCAATAAGGTAAAAATGCATGCATTTTTTGAGAGTCAAAGTAACAAAAACCTGTTAACAGCTTACCAGAGTTGTGGGTTCTCCATCAACACGTATTCAAATGAAAGTTAGTTATGTTTCTAAAAGATATACTCTTTTTTTGTGTGTGGGAATTAATTTAAGGAGCCCACTAGTCTGTACTGCATAGGTCAAACTACATCACTGCAATGGTTCCTTCTGACCTTATGAATTATAAATGGTGTAGTGGCCAAAATACTATCTTAAAAAATTAAAAATACTCTCTCTAAAAGCATAGATTTCAATACCAGAAGGGCTCAGTCAGTTCTTTATCATTCAGATGTAGATAAATTGAGTCTTTGCACTTTTCTCTCTATCTCTTTCTCGTAAAATCTAAGTCCTGTCTGTTCTACATAGATATTCATGACATTTTCTCAGAAGAGCTGTGATTTACTCCAATGTCTTCAGCCAAAAATATTTCTCCTCCCCTCTGTTCTGTGTTATGTGCTTGCCTAAAATTAAGTGGAAGTAAGTAGGATGGTAGTGGGAAAATAGAAACAGCAACAGAAAGACTGATATCACAAAATAAATACAAAATTTCACGTATTTTTTAAGAACTGAAATTAATTGTTTTGTTAAAAAAATTAAAAAGGCAAAAATCAGAAATATGTGCTATACTAATAAGATTTTTCCTGGTGAAAAAAATTACGAAGATATTTTTAAACTGATTATTTCAAGAAAACCAGATGAAAAAAACAAAAGAAATAAAGGAATAGGAATCATACCTTCAAATGAAAGTTTTCTGAATTCAGAAGAATCCATGCAGCCCGTGGTATGTGAATTCATCAAATAAGTCCTAACTTATAACAGGAGAAAAACAATATATTGATATGTCCAGAGTATATATCATCGGGTATTTAGGATACTTACCCTTCATAAGTAAGTTATAAATATTTTTCTGTTAAAAATATTAGCACTTTCCAAAGAAAATTATGTGGATTCTTGTTCTTTTCTTAAAGAGTATATCATATACTGTTGAATACTCCGATTCAAGAGAAGTTATGTCCAGAAATAACATGACATTTGAAAGAGAAACTACAGGTGTGTTTTCTAGGATGAAAAATTATTAAAGTATCAAGGTTTCTGTTGGGAAGGGCAAGAGGGTAATTCCAAAGGAACTGAAAATGTTTGGTTTTTTAATCGATCCTGAAGCTAAAATTTAGTAACTTTTGAGAATGAAGAATTGTTACTTTTTGTATAAATTCACTGCATTAAAAAATTGTAAGAATGACACAACATTTTGACATCTAAAAAATGAAACACTACAAATTAAATAGAGGCAATTAGCTGAAAACCAATTCAATTGTCCTCCAGGTCTAGGGCTAAGTTACAGGTCAACAATGTAGTTGTGTAAATAAAGTTTTAAATACCCAATAAAAACGGCCATTCTGGAAAGCAGGGTAGAACAGCCTTATTTATGCCTTAACGAAAACCTGATAATACAAAAAAAAAGATTTGGAATCAGCGCAATGACGTGCAAATTGCTCCTGTCTCCATGAAGAACTAGCGTGTCCCATGAGAATGGCTGAGGATGGGGTGGCTGAGATTTCTTCTGGTCTATTCCAATGCATGCAGGGGTCATCTAGTGGTTAGTGAATTCCTCGTGAGCCAAAATGGTAAGAATCACTGCTAGTTTCCCTCTTCCTGATTGTCTTACACCATACTCACCCTAAGCACAGCCCTCTCTCTCATGCAAAACAAGCCTTATAAAATATTCTCCTCTGAAAGCCACCAAAGTTTTCTTACGGCAGACTGTGCAGCTGAAATTTCTATCAGGGTCAGTTTTGCCCATAACTTTTCACATGAGAATTATTTATGGATTGTTTAGGAAGTATTATGGGGGCTGGTATCCTGTAAGAAAGAGATTTGTATTCTGGAAATGTTTGGCATCTCTTGGTAGTAAATATGTCAAAGTGGACTGCAGAGTATCTGGGACCTTCGTGTGATTAGATAGGACTTTCCCCTTCATAAAGTGGCCTTGTAAACTAAAGATAATTGGTAATCTATTGCAGTACTTTGGGTGAAATTATTTCAGTGTTTGCAGAAATATTTTACCTTACAGAATGCTCTTCTTTTTTTAAGTGAAATTCATTACCTTGATTATCTGTACATTGTCAGCTCCATGCCACCCATAGCATGATTATTTCCACCTTTGGCAAAGTGTAGCCCCTGAGTCATTTTTCGTGGTTAATATTTTCATGTGATAATATGTACAGCTGAATATTTAAATTTTTAAAGTAGAACTGAAGAGGAAATACAGCGAGGCCAAGAAAGTCGCATGAATTGACTTGGCATGTCAATATACAAACCTACACAAATTTTTTTTCAGTAAAAAATAAAGGAAACAAAGATAATGGGAAGCAAAATGTGTATTGAAATGCTACAGTCCTTCGTAAGAATGACAGAGTTTTCAATAAAAGATCTTTCATCTTTTTCTATAAGAGGAAAAAAGCAGATACAAGACATATCCCTCCAAAGTCTATAGATCTCAGGTTTTTAACTATGCTCTTTTTGTACATTTTCCCTCAGTGAAGTACAAATAAATAAATAGATAGTTAGATGGATGGATAGATCAGTGGATAGGCAGATAGACAGACAGACTGACAAAGGGGTTCATTACTTCATTCAAAGCACTTCGTTACCTCATTCTTCCTACATTAAATAATATTCAGCAAGAAACAGAACTTTCCAGGTCTCTCTTCCAGGCTTTTTCACACGCTATTACTTCCATTTAGAACTTGCCTGCTGTTGCTAGATCATCATTAACACATAGGGGACAGAGCACTATATATAAGAAGGATAGTTAGGAAGTCTGCAGGGATGGGAAGAGCACCATTTGCTGCACAAGAAGATGAAATCTGTCCTGCAAAAATCTCAACTGGAAAAATGACACTTGCTCAAGCTCTTGGTATTCAAAATTAGCAAAGGCCTTTAGAAGTCCAAGAAATTATGAATCTGGGGCCATACCGTCCTGAAAAGACCTCTTGTACTACAAATGTCCTATCACCATCTCAGGAAAAGTAATCCCTCACAGTCCCCCTCATGCTCCATTCAAGTCTATGGAGTGGAATAAACATATAGGTTGGGATAGGCTTAAACTCAGTACAGCTGAAAAATATAGACCAAGACGACAGGATTTTCTCCATCTGCTTTTTGACATTTTCAAGATGTATTATCTTAGTCATGAAATCCTGATCCTCTACCATCACGACAAAGTTCAACTTTGACTCATACCTAGGATTTTACTACCACAAATGGGCTACAGACTGGGAGAGCTGGACTGGGCATTTATCATTGGCCAACCAACTGCATCTCAAAAACTTCTAATTTTGGCCAATGAAGTACCATGTGATAGGGGTCCTGGCCAGAGTCCCTCTTCTTTACACATACCACACTACAGTTTTGTAGGAACTTCCCAACCCAAGTCATCAATCCTCTGGTCTGGAGGGTTTGAAGTGGCAAACTTGGGCACTGAGTTCACTTCTTGCAGGAAATGCAGATGATAAACTAACCACCGACATCGTGATGAGGAATCACAATATGATTCTTTTATCCTGGATATCAGGCATTTTTATTGAGTAATATTGTGCAAGATGAACAGTGCTAAAATGCCCAGATAAGGTCAGTTTAGGAAATAGAACACGTGAAACACAAACAGGTTGATAGGAAACATGGCAGTTGAGCTTGCTGCATGGTGATGCAAGTTGCGATACACAATGTACTTTTGCTTCATTAATGGCAACTCAAATCAAGGCTTCAGAAATTCCAGGTGTTTTGAAAAAAAAAAAAAAAAAGCAAGCTGCAACAACATAACATATTTCAAATTTTCAAAGACAGAAGAGCATAACAAAGGGAAAATAACATACTTTGTCCTTGCCTTTATTGTAAATCATTTAGTACGGATTTTTTTTTTTTTTTNCGGGTTTTTTTTTTTTTTTTTCATAGAATTTCACAGATATTAAACAGAAAATCATCTCTCTAAAATTACCTGGGTAATCCGTTTCTTCAGTGATCCACTGTACCTCAATAAAATTCTTAAAGATACTGAAAGCTATTTGTTTAGGTGCTAGAAAAATAGTTGTGCCAATAAACACTGGCTTTCACCTTAGACTAATGAACATAGACTAATATCAGCAAAACTTGTAATCTCCAGCTTGCTGAAGCCGAATCTAAGTTTCTAGCAACTGAGTTAGTTAAGGCAAGTGTAATGTTCTAGTCCGTCATCTTTGGCTGCAGTTTTCTGTGGTTCAGTATGAAAAAAATTCCCTGATAAGTATCTGGAGCTAAACCTCATACATAATTTAATATGCACATGTAAATATTATCCATTTGTCTGT
>VXBO01009215.1:10048-32548 GCA_013400135.1 Rhinoptilus africanus
TTCCTGGCTCCCACTGCAACTAACTTTCTTGTGGGACAACTGGTTTTCAACCAGTCAAGCCAAAAGTGAAAAGGGCAGCAAAGGAAACACATACTCACAGCTATTTAAAAGACAAGAGCAATGCAGTAATTGAAGTCTCTCATGAATGTGCACATGTTTAGAAATGTTTTTTTCTCTATTTTTTTTTTCCTTTCCTTTTCTTTCTTTCTTTTTTTCTTTATATATTTTTTCAGGATGAAGCCCAGCAACCATGCTCTGGCTAGACAGGATACCACTGAGGGAGAAAACCTAGGACATGCTCCTTCAATGCTATTGTACAGTTCTCAAAACTGGGCTACAGAAATGTTTTAGCTCTCAACTTTTCAGGATTGATATTTACTGAAACCAGTACCCAATCAGAGGTAATCTTTTAATGTAAAGGCAAGAATGTAAAGATTATATCTCTTGGGGTTTCATTCACATTCTGAATTAAGAAGAGGGATAAACCTAAACTTTCTTTATGTCTGAAAGGAGGAAGAAATCTTGCTTTTTAGAATTCTTGCTTTTAGAAAAAAAAAAATTTAACTCTGAGTGGAAAAGAAGTGAGGAAGCCTGACAAGGAAGAGAGCAGTTTCACCAAGAAATATATGGTAGCAGTCTTCAAAAAGAGGTGAAAGGTATCTGGGATGTTAATGGAGTGAGCTGTTGATACTTAGGAAGAGAATAAGGGGAAACTAAACTGAAGAAGAAAAAAAAAAAGTAGGTAAGGAGTTGAGGAAAACTTCTGGATTGTCAGGATAGTTACCAACTGAAATAATACACCGAGGAAGTTAGGAAATCTCTATTACTGCAGGCATTTAAAAAGAATTAAACAAACATCTGTCAAGACTGACATAGGTATTGTTGATCTTACCTTGAGGCAGGGATGCATTAGGTGACCTCTCCAGTCTCTTTTGCCCTATCTTCTGTGATTGATGATTCATGTCTTTCTTTTCCACCTCCCTTGATGTCTTTACTTATGCTACCAGGCGGGAATGTTCACTAATCAATTCTATCCCTACAGTTAATGCTTTTGCTTTATACAGACAGTTGGCTCGAGGAATCAGTTTCAACCATAATCAAAACAAATTCTTAATAAAAACACTCAGCATATGTGAATCACTCCTCACTTACTGCTACAAAGTTGGGGTGTAGCGTAGACCGGAGCCACAAAGAAGACTTTAGAATAAAATAAAATCAATCTGTAGCATAACTTATAGAACCGTTTAGGAAAACCCTTCTGTCTCTCAAGACAACTATATATCATTTTCAAAAAAAACAGGTAGAGGTGCTCTCAATATAAAGATACCAAGATTCATATTCTCATTATTGTCTCATCAAAAATGAAAGAATACCACAGTTGTACAGCTTTTAGTTATTTATACAGGTATATTTCACAACCCTAAGAATTTACAGCAGATATTTTTTTCAAGTGCTTTCTGCTCTTTACCTTTTCTAGCTTTCCTGTCTTCAAAGTCACTAAACAATTCTTGGCAATATTTATATCGTACCAGGGTCATACTGGTGCCATATGCAATATTTTGCAGTGTTTTCTTCAAGGTTTGAATAACAAACGTCCTTACAGGTGGATAAAACTTTCTTTACCAGACATTTATGAAACTAAAATTAGGTTTATTATGTTATGGAGAAAGGCCTCAGAAAGTTCAATTTTCATTTGGAGACCTAGGAAAATATTTTTATAGATCACATAACATTAATTTAAATTAAGTCATTTTCCCCAAGAAAGAATATACCTATCTAAATGGGGTTCAGGAGTTCTTAGATAAGTATGAAGGATTAGTTCCTTTTTTGCTTGCATTTTTATTTTGTCTTTTTGGAAAGCATTTCTATTTCCCTGCTGGACTCAGACAACACATGAAGGATACATTTCCTTTACCATCCGACGTCTACACAGAGGGATGAACAGAAATGTTATCAGTATTTGCTTTTATCTTGCTGCCCTTTATGTTCTAGACACATTTTTGCCAAGTTAATAACTTAATAATGGTAACTGGTAACTCAATAATAATTACATTTGATACTGTATTATGTCGTAGGTTTTCATTTGTCAATCTTAAAACACTTCTCCAAGGAAGCTAAGAGTTGCACTGTGTGATGATACCAAGATACAGACTCATGATGTAACTTGCTCAAGGACAGACAGCAGGCCAGTGCCACAAATGGGAATGTATCTCCCATTTCCTTGATCTTTCCCTGCAGTGTGTCTTTCTCAGGCCTTTCTTGCTTCATCCTACAAACATCCACATTGAACACTTTGAATATATCATTCCTATTTACACATTTATTTTTCCAGCATAAAAATGCCCAGCCCATATCAGTTTTTAGCAATGTATGATATTAGTAATGTGTTAGCAAAGATATTAGCAATGTATGATCTGGATTAACTTTCTACAATGACAGAAAATGAAAATGAGGGTAGGTCACAAAGATCACTTTTAATATAGACAAATTCCAACTATGCTTGTGTGTAACATAGCTATTCTTATTATATACCTCCTTACTAGAGGCTATTTAAATGCAAAATACCTACCTTCTATCAGGTTGCTCCACTATTACTCACTGGGCAGGAAGCCTATGTAAAAGACTCATGTGGGTATTTTACTTCCTGTATTTTAAACCAAATTAACTACCCATTTGCTTGAGTAATAACAGGCTGCCACACCAGTAATAATGCATTCAAATATCAAACCGGTTTGAAAGACACGCGCATACACACCGTTTCATAATACTGTACTCAAAAAATGCATACCATTGTAAAAACAAATTTTGAAAGTCATTGTATAGCCCCATAACACAAGTTTTGCACCAAGACATATAGCAAATTCAGAAGATTATATCTGGACAGCATTTAAATCAAAGGAAAAGGACTCCTGTTAACTTTCATGGGACACGGAATTCACTTAAATCTATAAATTAGCTCAAAAGAATTAATTGATTGCCTTCTATTTATACCCAATTTTACTTTATTCTGTAAACTTTAAGAAAAAATATCTGATTTCATAAAAATATTCCAGTAATTTGATCCTTCATAATATTAGCATACTTTTAAAATGCAAAATCAGAGTCAAATGTTTTGAAAGCCAGCTCTTTAGTGCTTCTCTTCAAATAAAATCACTGGTTTAGTTGCTGAACTAGAGTTTAGAATCAAATTTTATAAAATATTGCATAAAGGGAAAAATAGCTAGTTAATGAACAGCTCTATATAATTTTCTGTAAAATATTAGCATTTCAGGCAGCATCCAAAAGTGTGCTCCCTTTGTAGAGCAGATACGTTGCAGAGATATTCACCGCTGTCTAAGTAATCTCATATTCAAACTACAACACAAGACAGTGTTTAATGTTCCAGAGCTTCAAATGATGGAAGAGAGGGGTCTTGAACTAGATGTGCTGACTGGAAAATAGCATCAAATGAGTTGTGGGAAATCCAGTGTGGACTATTTCAACTGCATCTTGAAGGACTTGCTTTAAAAATTAGCTCCAAATACAAGCAACATTACAGACAAAAAAAAAAATCTACATTGAATGCTGTTTCTGTAATTCAATGTACACTTTAAATGTGAGAACTGGGTAGTTATTTGCTGCTAAGGATTTATGTAAAGGATCGGAAGTCTGAGATTGTTGGCAGGATGGATTACGCAGGTGGAAGGATTGAGTCTCAATGCCCACCCTGACATGGTAGATCCCCATTTGGCACATCTCACGAGGATGCCATGGGATCTAATAAGTTGTGGTTCGCTACATCACGGCCATGAAGCTCCAAGCACACATGTTTTCTCGCTATTCGTGTGGTTCCTTGTGTAATTGTTGTAAAACATGTATTGTCAATGGAAATATTTTGATTTTGCATCTGACACACAACCACGATCTATCGGTTGCCATCAGTTTATGTGAATGGTTTTATGTTTTGCTACATGGGCCAAATTCAGTCTTATCACAACTGAGTCAATTAGACCATACTTTTGGAAATCACATTTATTAATATCAAGCATACTAGTAAAGCCATAGAAGTACCTTTGAAATCAGAACTGAACTGCAGAGTTTGTGTGAAGAGGAAATTTAAGTGAAAGCTTTATGTCAAGTTTGGGTCAGAAGTTCGTAGTTGCCTCATTCCGGCAAATCCACAGCATCCTTCAAGAATAGAAGAGATCACTTGAGTACGAGTCATAAACATGAGCTGTCCTTGGGGACTTCTGTGCTAGACAACTGAATTTTATGCACTCAGAGAAAGTATAGTGTTTAGAAAGGAAAGGCAGTAGACTAGGAAGAAAGATCCTTGTGAAAAAAGCGTACTACATATTATAGGACAGGCTTAACTGTATCTTTAGGGACCTTCCCTTGTTATCAAAGACACTGCTGGGTGGTCAAGGACATTTGGTCTAGCAGGAATTTAGGCTAACCCATAACTAATTAGAGACCAAGGCATCAGAGCTATTCCAGAAGTTACTGCCGGTGGGTTCATGTAAACATAGACATAGCCTAGCAAAGGGCAACATCCAACCAGAGTGCGCCTGTACACTGCTTATAGACCTTCCTTCCCAGGCACCACACTTATGGTAGGAGCTGTGCACTGGGTATGCCACTGCTTACTCCTCTGAACCTATATATCCACTGAAGAAAAAACACACAAACGGGATGTGTGCGTGTATAAACACACACTTGATGTTTTTCTCAATTCTCATCACATGTTTCATTCAATAGACTTATTAATCAACCATAAGAAATGAGTTAAGATGTTGAAACAGTCATGGCCTTTGTTCTGTGTCAGTTTTGTTGGCTTAGCTGACATATAGCTACAAGGCATGACGGATCAAAGTAATTAAAGTTCCAATCATTTACCTTTCTATGTTCAGCATCAAGACAGCTAGCCTTCACCCTGGGTTCAGAGTATTTTCATATTTTTTTAACATGTTATAGCTGCACCATTTGCCTTGCTGTACTTAAGAATTTGACAGCATTTCCATTATAAAGTTTGTATACGAAGGCTTGAGATTCCCTCTGGATTCCAACTTTGCACATGAAATTGTAGACCACAGGCCATCCAAAACCAAGCAAGTAAGGTTTTTAGGGTGTTTTTTGTTCATTTAGTTTAAGATAATTTAGTCAGATTTTGTCTATCAAAGAGCAAGAAGTTGCCAGTTGTGTTTCACTTAGTTTCGAGGTAGATTTTTTGTGTTCTGTGGAACTTAAATGAAACTCCCTTTCTTCCTGTCATGAAATATGTTAAGCAATTAGTCTTAATCTTTACTCTTCCATCATACAAATTATAAATAACTGAGAGTATGAAAACATTTGATCCAATAGAAAACTTTGAGATATGTAGCAGGGAGTGACTTCTGGATATTTCAAGAACAGGAGGTTGGTGTGTATTTGAATCCAAGCATGAATTCAAACAGTAAGTGCTACTTTTCCCAGATTAGAGAAAAGAAATCAAATTTTTATAAAATCTAACAGAGAAATTGAATCCTGGGAAGAGTATCCACTAACCAAATAAAAATAATCACTTGTTGAAAAAAAAAAAAGTGGAAAAGCAAAATCAGAAATTAAATAACCCAGCCAATGAAAGTGACTATCTCCTGGAGTCTTGCCCTCTCTCTGCCTTCTTGTCTTTCTCCACAGATGGCTGTTGCCTACAATGTCTGCCCACATCCACCAGCCTGCGGAGCAGGAAGTCCTGTTCTACTTTTCATCATGGTTTGCATAGGACCTTGTATAGGACTGGCACTAGGCATTTGGCAAATTTTATTTAAAGACTCTTTGTACATTATCAGATAGTGGTGGCTTATAGTATCCCATGTCCTCAAGTCTTATCTACTGCACACAACTCAACTCCGTTACAGTAAGAACAAAATCTGCCAGGGTTTTCTATGAAGGTGTAATATCAGATAGCTTTATAAGCTTTCACAAAGGTCATACGAAATCTGACAGTTTTATTACAAATTAAAGATTGAGAATGGAGGTGTAGACTGCTCATTATTTGGCACAGCAATCCGAGATGTTTTTGGAAACAACCCACTCTGCCTACGTGCAGTAGCAGACCTTCACTCAACCTATTTCACCTCCATGTAGCCTGTGTGAGCCCATAATATACACAGACTCCTCCAGTCCTATATCAGGCTTTCATAAACGCAGATTTGGCAGCTTCAAGAATATTAGTGTAATTGCTCCCAAATATTCTGTCCCTAACTTGGAAGGATTTGAAGAAACAGTAGCAAGGAGAGACAGAGGAGACATACACTGTCTCCTGCCACATTATACTATGAATAATAAGAACAGAGCATTGTTTGCAAACAATCATTCATGAACGGAAAAGGAGGCTAATTCAAAATTAAATTCATTTATAATAAATACCTCCACCACCATTTTTATAAATAAAACACTAGCAGTTATTATTCTATTTACATGAAACGGGCAATTCTAAAAAACAACACAAAGACACTTCATTTCTCAGAAGTTTAGGACCAACACATCATAAGACACAACCTACCTTGCCAGAGTCATTACAGGCCCATCTTGCTTCAAACTCAGTCAACATATGTTTTACTATTTACCTAGATAAGAGTAGAATCAAACCCAAATTTCTGTCATTCCTCCCATAGGCATCTCAGTTTTCTCCCTTCAATGACTTTTTAAAGTTCCCAGAGCATGAAACATCACTTTGATGCTGCATCACATCCAGTTAGAAAGCTCTGGCATGTAGTGTTATGTTTAAACCAACATGCAAATGTAATCAGGAATGACACATCGTCCCAATAACGCAGTCAGTCAGCTTTGAGAAACTCAAACAGACAGATTATAAAACAGGCATTCCCACAGCCACAGGTTTGTGCATTTGGAAACAAACATCTAAGTCAGACTTTAAGATCTTTCTCAAACTTTCTTCAAGATACCCCATGCCTGTCAATGTTTAAGAGGCATTTGGACAATGCTCTTAACACTATGCTTTAACTTTTGGTCAGCCCTGAATGCGTCAGGCAGTTGGACTAGATGGTCCTTGTAGGTCCCTTCCAATTGGAACTATTCTTGTCTTGCCTTTTCTTCTAAAGTTTTGGTCTTTATAACTCCCTCAGGGACGTAGAGTTGGCCGCCGAAGTCTGATGAAGTCCCACAACCTGTATGTTGCCACCAGAGCATTTGAGTTGCCGTAAAAGCTGAACGCGCAGCTCTGAGGGTTTGCCTTCCTCATCTCCACAACACTGGCAGGGTCAGCCAAACCCTCCCAAGCTATTGAACCCAAGAACGGGAGGGGAAAGAAAGTGAGATTTTTCTCACCTCTTTTCCAGCTAATTCTTGTTAATGTTTGTCGAGAAGACCAGACTGTGCTAACGTCCTTTTGGAAAGAGCCCCTGCTGTGTCCCACTCACTGGCCAGGAAGATTATGAGTCCTATCAGGGTGGGAAGACCTTCTCCCCCATGACTGCTCAGTATGACTCACCCCAAAAGGGCTCTACGTACTTTTTTAAAGAAAATCTCACATGCTGATGATTGCTCTCTGCCCCTATCCTCTGTATCTGGGCTAAGGACAACCGGTCCCTGTGGAGAGTTTAACTGCAGGGGTCTTAAACAGCACATACACACTTGTGTGGGCCTTCCACGTAAGTGTGACCCTCGGCGTTTTACTGGCAATATTGATTTTGGCTTTACAATACTCCTGTTATCCCTATTATAAAGATGAGGAAAAAGGCCCAGCTAAATGACTTATCAAGGCTGACAAAAAAAAAGCGAATGTCGGAGCTGAGAATAGAAACCAGATCACCTGAGGTTTCATTTCTGGAAACGTTTCCCCTTTCCTCTTCCTTTGAATCTTTGTTTAGTACTGGGGCAGGTCATTTTAAATCTGGGCAATATTCAGATATGCTTTCTTTCCCAGAAGGAAATAAAGCTTTACAGGCTCACTTTACAGCGGCAGCAGGTCCGCTCGGACTGCCGAGGTTTTGCAGCTCTCACAGGACACCGCAAAATCCAGCAATCAGACCTGTGCAGCCGGAACACTTTCAGAGGAGATGGCAAGGCACTGAAACGGCGTATTATCTAAAAACAGGCTCGCACAATATGTTTCTATGGACATCAGAAACTAATCTTTGAAATGGTCCCCGGTGAGAGCCGGATTGGCCCGAGCTGCCTTCTGAAAACGTTCCAATACCTCCATTGCATCCGGTGTGTGTTTATTGGAGAAAGAATAAGTTCTCGTTTAAATTCTGCACATGCATTTGCACTGTGACCTTTTTAGCTGTTACCTCATGGCTATATCTGAAATTGGTAATAAAATGCAACTCATGGTAAAGAACAGTGAGGTGATTTTATACAACTATAATTTTACATTCTCAAAAGGCAGAATATGTAATTCCTTAAGCCACACACGGGAACTTGGTGATACTGGGCTGGATTTTTGTTTTCAAAGCCAACACCGTGCAAACAAAGCCAACTCTGTACAATGATAGAAATAATGAGCTAAACAGATATGTGTTTTAGCTGATCTTGATGCAGGGTGAGAAACCAATGTCAAGTCCCATTGAAGGGAGGATGCTACACAAACACAGGCACAAACAGCTCCCGCAGCAGAGAATTGTGCACCTTAGTGGGTTTATATGTGTAACTGCTACAGAAGTGCTTCTGAAGTCTCATAACACCGCTACAGTTTAAATAATTCCCAAGACATGCTATTCACGTGTGAAAAAATACAGGGGAGCAGTGTAGTTAATGACTGACAGCGAGAGGGTACCCTGGAAAATCTGATTATATGCAACCTTCTCCTTTTCTCGTATAAATTTATTGCATTCCAGAATTGTTCTTTTAAGACTGCAGTAAGAAGCCTTTGCGTTAGGTAGTGGTGAAATGCAAAAGAAGTCATAAATTACCCAAACATTTAATGTCACTTATTTTCCCCGTAAAGTCTCCCGCCGCACGCAGAAGAGCGCTGAGCTCAGTGGTGCTCTGCCCAACCACGGGTTCAACTTCACTGACCCAACCGTACAAACAAAAAGCTATTTAGATGCAGAGACACTGTACATGTTTTCTATGCAGTAAACGTACTCTAAGTTGTCCTAATAGTTTGTTTACTAAAATAATTAAGTGATTAGAACCTATGCCTGGTTTTGTGGCATTCTCTTCAAAGTGCAATTGTATTTACATCAAGCAACTTTAGAGAATACTTACAATAAACGGACTTCAGACATTTATGGCTGGCTTGGAAGACTCTGCTCAGTCCGTTGAGAAGGATACCACCAAATTGCCAAGTTTTCCACTATTTCACAACAGAGATCCGCAGCGAGCGAGAGCAGACATGCAGCTTCTCTGGCCGGGCTGCAGGTGAGCTCCTGAGGAAGGTCGGAACTGGAGGACAGAGCTGGGACCACCAGGCACCTTTCTCCTCCCTGGAGCTGGAGGTCCGCTCCTGCAGGGTCCTTTGGTTCCACTTTCTCTGTACAGAGGCTTACAAGAAGGCAGCTGGAGACCTGCCATTTGTGGGTTTTGAGGAGGAAATTAATTTGGAGGGATAAACTAACCTTTTCTGGTGAAAGATATAAAATAGACATTTTCAATGAATAGTAATTTACATATTGCCTCCTAAACATAACCCTAATAAGCTAACCCTACATAGTTCATAAAATAGCACAAAGTCTAAACCAGAATTGGTCCTACTCCCATTTCCAAATACCTATTGTTCAGGTTCAGAGCTCTTTAAAAAACAGACAACTATATCCATGTCTTAAAACAGAGCCCATACATGTAGGTGTTATCAAATTCCAATTAAAACAAGACACAGCTACCTAGTTTGTGCAAATGAGTCCATCTAGAGACATTTTCCCCCCTATAGAATGTATAATGACTTCCATCCTCTGCCTATGCTTATTCTGGGACTTAGATATTTACTAAAAGCTCTGAGCAATCAGATCCAAATTCCTTGTGTACACAGAAAGGCAGAGTGCAATGGAAAAGCTATTCAAAATCAGATTCTGAAACACTCATACTGTGTTTTCAAATCTAGCTACAGGCATATTTCTAACCACCAAAGAGTGCCAACAAGTCTTTAAAGTCTAAAAAGACTTAGTAGAATGGTGAAGGTACAGCAAGGTAGCAAGATATGAGCCATCTAAAGATACCCACAGTTACTTATAGATTACCCACTTGCTGTGCACCTACATGGAAGGAAACAGTCATCTACGATTCTCAGCTGACAGCAATATTGTCACCCAGCAGGGACATGCAGGTTATGCAGTGAGATTTAAACTAGAGGCGTACTTTGTAACTCCATCAGCGTCTTGCTTTTCTACTACACATTTATTTATTTCAGCTGACAACCGTCTGCCTGTCCAGATTTGCAGGGGCACAATACGTTAGCAAAACACTGCAGAGTTCAAATTTGGGTTTCCACTCAGCAGCTAACACCAGTATAGCAAAGCCCTTAAGCATTTCTAGCACCTCCACTGATCTGAGAAGGACCATGACTAGTAACCCTGAGGCAACAAAACACACTTATCTCGATAATTTTGAGCTTACAGGCAGGTTCCCACCCATCACTACAGTTTCTGAAGTAACAGAGATGCCTGTATTTTTTTGTGGATTATGCCTATACCAAACCAATCATGGAAGAACCCCCAACACGACTTATATTGGCCTGAACTTTCTAAGTGCAATTGTTCCACACAACATTTCTATTTATGCTAATGTAAACACCGCTCCCCAAAAGCATATCACATAGTTATTACATTTACTTCCTCAAGAACTCTTTTTCATAGGCGACAAGACCAAAAGAGATCTGCTGGTTCATCAAATACATCACACTACCACATCCAGTTTATAATTCCTTTCCTGAACTGACCCTAGTTTACCTTAAAGTCATGTTTTTGCTCTCATAAGATTTTTCTGGAACCTCACCTTTCTAATGGTTAAAAGCTTTTTACTTTACCCACTGTTTGTTCTTGTTTTGTTTAAATCTATTCGGGTTTTTTTAGCACCCACACTGCCTTTTAGCTCAAACGTACCTCTATGAATACATGGAGAAATAAAATCAATGTAGGTGAACAATCACATAACCTGCAGAAGAATAAATCTTGGTTGAAGGTGTGCTGGGATTGCACTTTAGGCTTCTCCCCTGTGCTCACCTCAGCTTTTTAATGCTATTTCATGGACAATTTAAACTTAAGATCATGGCACCTCCAGAAGGAGCAAACCTTGTCCTCAGGCATGTCCTCCATCCACATCTGTTGATTTAGATCCCACGACAATATCATAGAATGTGTTGGGTTGGGAGGGACCTTTAAAGGTTGTCTAGACCAACCCCCCTGCAGCAAGCAGGGACCCTCCTGCAGTAAGCATATGCTTTCAGGTGGGCTGGATTTATTTACCTGTCTTACTGAAAACTACCACTGCAAATAAAATGATGATAAAAACCATAATGCTTAGTTTTTGGAGCTGATTCAGATGGGGAGAACCCTTCTGGCAGCAACCCACCTAGAGATAGTAGTGAAACCTTAAAAGCTAATCCCTTAATATGTCTGGACCCTCAAAGAGCAACCAAGAAAATGCTGCTTTTCCTGGTTCAGATGGAAACCAGCTCTTCATTTAGAGGTCTGCTCACTGAAATAATGTAAATCCTCCATGAATATAAAAGGTGCTATGTCACTGTGGGAGCTTTGAAGAATAGATCGTAAGCTGTAAGCAAGCATCTTCAACAAATTTTGATGAGGTGATGCCTTCATTAGGCAGGTTGCTCATAAGCAGCACTGTAGAAATAAAAATCCGTGCTCTGGCTTGTATTGTCAGGAGTGGTTGCTTACGGCATAAGCGATTCCTCAGTCATCTAAACAAAACATATCTTAATCTAGATTTTTACACGTGTACAGCTACGTTTGAGCACCTTAAAAACAAATTGCTGGTCTCACTCTAACCCTGTGCAGACTTACATCTATTTAAACAAACTAATTCATATTTTGGCACTACAGAATATAAGCTTATACTTTTTCCTCAGGAGGACCAGAAACAGAGCAGCAAGGGTGGTTTAAGTGAATTGAAGCTGATTACATTCAACCGGTTTTGCACACAAATGGTGCTTTACCTATCCCTAACTAATTCCATCATTTGCTCATTTTTCTAGCCTAAGATCATCTAATTCACTTCAAACTTGCCAATAAAAAACTTTTTTTTTTTAAATTAAGTCTCCATCAGTCTTATGTGAAATTTACTGAGCCTCTGAAAATGCTTCCTAAAAAATCTCCAGTTTCCTTTACATCTGTAAAAACTGATTGGACAAATGTTTCTTGACCCAATATCTTGTCAATTTTTAATAACTTCTAAAACTTCTACTTGTCACCTTAAGGTTTACCTTTATCTTTTTAGGACATTTTTTTAGAAATTAATTCTGGAGAAGACATTTTAATTGTGTTTATGAATGCATTTTGTTCCCTGAGGAACCCAAAAGCTAACCGCATTATTGATACAGAACCCCCAAAAAGTTTTATTTAAATAAGGTGAACTTACTTTTCCAGTGGATCAGCTAGATGTAAAATGCTGAAGTAGGAACTGGGACAGTCCTGGAAATGCCACCGGCTTGCTAAAACACCTCAAGAAAAATCAGTTTCCGTGTTTCAGGTGAGTTATCTCAAGAACATATGATTTCTTACAATGAGATGCTGAGAAATAAGATACTTCACTAGCATTCACGATAACTGAATGCTATATATTCTCTAATTCTTGATTCAGAGAAATAAATACATATATAGAGGGCTTTGTCAGACCAACACTACAAGCAATATCAAAGCCTGAAGATTTTAAATAGCATGCATATAGGATGCATTCTACAAATGAGTGTGGGAAAGAATTGAAAGAGTTTAGGTGTTCCAGGTGGAAAAAGAACAGTACTTGCAAAATGTCATCATCCAAACAGTTCTGAGGATCATTTTCAACTGAAGTTCTGCACAAGGGTTCAAGTATTTTATCTCAATTAAATTGATTGGCTAAAATATAACTTGATAATTGCATACGATCAAACAGTGGCTTTCAGCAATTATCCCTCCCACAATTTCAAAATTGAGAAGATGAACAACATTACTCTGACTTTCCAAATAATGAAAACCATACAGCTTTCCATTTCCAAAACTGAAATTTTACTTAGAAAAATTAAAATGGGAATTTATTTTTTTTTCAATTTAATGTCTCAAACCTTTTGCAAGTTGGGAAATTTTTCATAACTCTTTCTGACAGAAATAATCAGTTTTGGTTAATTAACAGTTCTGGATAAAAAAGCTTTAATGAAAAAGTTTGATTACCCAACTTAATTGTGAAAACCATGAGACCAATTCCCATAACAAAAGTGTCCAGCTTTGCTACCCGATCATTTCCCATATAGCACTCTACTTATTTAAACACAAAACTCGCCAAGTGAAGAACAGCAGTTTTGCCGGCAATTTTTGATGTTCACAGGCCGCTACTGAGAAGATACTTTCCTGCCATCTTCCATGTCATCTGTACTTATTTGTAGTGACAGTATTGATTCTTTCTGTAAAGTCTAGAGAAACACTTACTTAAGGTAGTCTGGCGTCTGTTCAACAGGACATTAAGAACAAGAAGCTAGACAGACAATGTATTGGTAAAATTATAAATCAGTAAAGGAGAATTTGTCTATCTGATGAGGACTGATGCTTCCAGAGTACTCCTTCATGTGAAATCTCCAACTAGAGAAAGCTCAGTGGATGGTTTGCTGCACGTGAACTGAAGAAATCCATAGGCATAATAGTTTTGATCATCTCTGACAACTGGGTAATGAGAACGAGCAGAGTCCTGGTGCACATGGTTGGATGGAATTGCACATCAATAAGCACTGTAGATGACAAACAGAAGAGCCGTGCAAAAATATACTGTGGTTGGCAACTGTGGGTGAGGAGGAACTTTTGGCACCTACGAGCACAGAAGCTTATGTGGAGGCAGACAACTTACCAAAGAGTTACTTGCTTTTTAACTTTGACAAGTGTTTTCTTTCAACGTTGATGATGTACCCGAGCTAAATGTGTTGTTACACTGAGATTGACAGATGCAGTTCACGATTCAAGTCCTGTCCATTTCATTCACCAGCAGTAGACGTATGATGAAAGTCTAATAGCATCAACTGTTTTAGCATAACTCTGTGGAAGAAAATATTTGCTGAAATATTTGTCCAGTTTGGATACATCAACTAAAATAAAGAGGAACAATCCCACAATAGTAAGGTGGTGTGATGAGGAAACAGATCACAATCATAGAATGGTTAGAGTTGGAAAGGACCTTCACGACCCCCTCATTCCACCCCCTGCCCTGGGCAGGGACACCTCCCACCAGCTCAGGCTGCTCCAAGCCCCGTCCAACCTGGCCTTGAACCCCTCCAGGGATGGGGCAGCCACAGCTTCTCTGGGCAACCTGGGCCAGTGTTTTACCACCCTCACAGTAAAGAATGTCTTCCTAATACCTAATCTATATCTCCCCTCTTTCAGTTTAAAACTGTTACCCCCCTGTCCTATCACTACACTCCTTGACAAAGAGTCCCTCACTATCTGTCAGTACTTACAGAGGCCTACAGGAAAGACAGCTATGTCTGTCTCCTGAAAAACATGAAAGCCTACAGAGGTCCCTGGAAAGGCATTGACTATTATTTTCAGGTACTGAATCAGAGTTTAGGTGCTGTCACACCCGCTTCTGAATTGTGATGAAATTCAGGCAAAGGAAAGGTAGAACATTCCAATATCCATTTTGGCAATCCAAGTTATCCGATGGACAACTTGGATCCACTTACAGCCTCCAAACCTGCACAGATACCGCAGTGGAGTTCTTCTGTGCAAGGAGAGGTTTACAAGAGCTGGTGCATGATATCCAGGTGGTCAGGAAGAACCTAAGTGACTCACGGTATGTTTTCCAGTGTCTGAGCAGAGTCTTGGTCAGCTCTGCACGGTGCGGGGTCTTCACTTGGGCCATGTCCTCTCAGAGATGAGCAGCAGACCTGAGTAATTATGGTTATTAAGGATTCAGTATAACTTTTTCTGAAAGTAGACATGTGAGCACTAACATCCTGGCCAAATACCAACTTGGATAATTATTTTGCCTACCTAAATGTCCCCGTTTTCATTTGAATAAGGTATTCTTCATTTCCAAAGCCGTTATACAGTGCTGTTGAACGCTGTTAAACAGCTGCAGTATTTCACCCCAGAGATGGCTGCATTTCAGTGGTGGGTGATGTGATCCAAAGAGTTTGAATATCAGTTTAATCACTTTGGCATCCTTCAGGAACAAAGTCACTATTTAAATGTAAGATTATTGTAGAGAATAAAATTGTCAATAAATGTAGTAATGTCTATCTCTAACTATAAGCAATTACAGAGCTAATCTCCAACTCTCAAAAAATAACACCAGATGGTATTTTTCAGAAAAGTCAAATGTAGAATATTATATTTTTTTGCATTTTTTCAGTACATCATGATGGCAAATAATATTATGTGAATCCTGCAAGTACAAGAAAAATCTGCAAGTATAACATTCTTCTCTTCCAGCGAACATCCTGTGAATTCATAAATATTTACATTTTGCAAGTTATAATTATGTAGCACTGGAGGAAAAAAAAGCGAAAAAAAGTGACTGTATATACAAGTTTATAAAAGAAGATTCATAAATTAAAAATGTGCATTGTTCTCAAAACGATACCTACTGTGGTTTTTGTCTCTGTATGCCAAATCATAGGATAGATTCTTACCTCTCTCTTAGTTGTGTAAAAATTATACCTGTACGTTTGACTGACTATTGATTTCTTATTATAGTTCCTATTAATAGTTGTAAATCATTATGTATTAACTCATCCTTAGGTATTTGCTGAAACAGAAAGAAAAGTTTGTATTTGTACAGGGATAATCCTCCTTTACAAATTGACAAACACAATTACAGACGCACTACAAAGATATATTTTGGGGAAAAACACAGTTACCTAAATTGCTACAGTTATATGCTATCTTGTTAATGGGTTTTTTTAGTTGGATCTTTTGATATTAATTGGCTTGGTTCAGCAATTTATATACCAGAGGATAACTTTAGTGTTAATGAATCTGAACTGCATGAAAGTCTTGAAGTTGAGATTTCAGTTGCGTGAATTCTATTTTTTTCAGCAACCAGGGTAAATATTCATTGATGACTATTTTTATTGAAGGAATTTTACCATTTTGATTCATGAATAATCCATGAACAGATGTTGATTTTTACAAGTTCAGTTGTTATTTGAAATTGTTTGAATACTTTATACAAACATATTGCAACCTCTGGGTTATTTGTATATTTTTTGTTCTGTTACAGTCTCCAACTATTCATTGTAAGATAGAATGTCTCCTCATACAAATAGATCCTTACAAATGTAAAAAAGCAATAGGTTGAACAAGTTACCCAGGTGTATTATTCATGAGGTAAATACTTTAGAAAAAAAAACTATATTGCTTTACGACCTGAAAAAACAACTTTTGTGAATAGGAAAAAAGACAAAAGAAAATAATTTGTGTGAATGTGTAATACACAGAGAGTAAGATGGTCAATTCTTCTGAATGTTCTTATCAAAGTAAAAACTGTGAATCGCAAATAGAAAAGGATTTGTGAATATAAAAGTTATTTTGATGTCTTAATTAATTGTCGTAAAATCATCTTTTTCTCTCTCCAGACTATTTTTTTCGGTTGTATTGTTGAGATAAAAACAAAACTACAGTGGCATCACCTTTTCCTTGTAGACAGACTTTCATTTTTGACCAGGACTGCTTTTCTATTTCCCCTTGGCTGTTCCTCTGCAGGCAAACCATGCATTTCTTACTCTTGCTTTCCCGTTTCAAGCATGCCAAATTTGCATCCACACCATACAGTTTATCACAGGAGAAGCCTGTGAAAACAGCAGGCGGCTTCCTAACTGTCATTTTTACCTTGTTAACTTGTGCAATATTACACTAATTCCAGACAATCAATGCCAGATCTTCCAAGAAGAAGGGGAAAAAAGTCACCACAACCGTTAGACTCAATCAGGTTTCCAAACCACTTAAAGCAATTGAATCTGAAGTCCTTTTGCCTGCATTTACATAGCAAGAATCCTTCCCTCTTACCCTTGAGTTACACCACTGTTATGTGCCTTCCTGTCAGTCACTGGACAGATAATATATTGAAAAAAACAGACTCTAGAAGGTAGTTCTGGGTAGTTTATTGGAGATGCAACCTCCAGGTTTTTCCAGGTGGGAAGAAGCAACCTCCAGCTTGGCCATTTGTGGAGATTTACCAGTTCGCCTACATAAAAACAACTGACAAAACTCTACTGATCTTCAGAGACCTTACAGGTCCATATTCTGGGAGGTAATTAACTTTTCTGTATCGAGACGCTACCTTACAGAGTAGAAAGGAACAGGTGTCTGTAGGGCCATGGTGACAGATAGCCACTAGCTGTTGGGTTCCTTTATAAATTTGGGGAGGGCAAGTGGGAAGGGTGGAGGGCTGCTTTGATTTTGTTTATTACTTTTCATAACTCATTTTCACATGATCCAAATCTAAAGTTTGACTAGTTATCGCAGCCGTAAGGAGCCTGGCTTCTGCTCTCGGGCATTTGCCCAATACCCTGGACAGCCAGGGAAGAAGACATGAAACTCAAATTCTAAGCAAGTTATAGATTTTTATTTATACCTGCAAAGCACATTAAGACTTTTTGTTTGTTTATTTGTTTTTCAACGCTTGGGCAGTTGGTAATGTTTTCTATGTGGCAACCATATGATTTTTCTTCCTGAATCTCTCCCTATACAGCATCTTCATGGAAGCATATAACTGAGTCATTAGACCAGGTATGTTTATGTTACCACATATTTCAATGTCTTAAAGATACTAATCCCCATAGTTGACAGCACTCATGTTGCAATGACCTGCAGTCATCTGATCAACTTTCAGAATACTTACTAGCTATAATCAAATATATTCTCATCTCTTATTTGAACAAATCAAACAGAAATTGAATACATTTTTTTATGAACACTAGCAATATGTTCTCTTCTCTGATAATTTTGACATTAAAATTCCATTTTAATAATCCCATCCTTCAGGCTTTGCAGACTCTTAAGGTATTAAAGCAAAAATTATCCTAAGCAGTTAGATTATAATGTATTTAAAGATTAGACATTTCATGTTGAATATTAACTGCTCCACTTCCCAGGGAAAAAAAATGATGTAGGTTTTTTTTTCTTGTATAATTTATACATTTTTTGATAGGTTGACTATACAAAGTTCAAACCTTTTATGAAAAAAATACTATAAAATATACTCATAGTCCTGCATTATATTAAAAAGCTGTATATAAAGGTATGAGAAAACATTTTTGCTTAAATCATTAGCATACTTTGATCCCTCAGAAATACACAAAATGGCTGTTCAGGCTCAACACAGCCTCTCAGACTCCTGAGCTGAGGCAAGGCTGCAAATATTTTACTATCTAAAGAACTTTTATTTACGTGTCATAAAAGATGAGACACGTATATGGACTTCAGATTTCACAATAATATAAAATGTACAAGCACTACTTAATCATCTGAAACAAAGAAACTGTACCAAGAAAATTAACTTTTAGCCAGACTTGTAAGTCTTTTAGTTATTTGCCTACCTTGTGAAAGTCCATGATAAAAGTATTATTTGAGTGGGGCAGAATTCTATACTTAAAATTGACCCGTGAGAGTACATCCTATAGCCAGAGTACTTCAGTGCTTGCTCTTGCCTTGCTTACTTACCATATCCCATCAACGAACATCTCTAGATACACAGCTGCTTTTCAGACTCGACACATGATTTCTCTGCTTCCCAAAGCCCCCTGCATATGGGTCTCTTGACTTACTCTTCACTTGCCTCTTGTCATTTGCCGTCTCTTTTAGCTCTCGGTCGGGAAGCGATGTGACAGCTATCAGAACCAAACAAATCAGCAGCCCCATCCTTCCTCTTTAAGTTCACCCACTCTCTTACTCTGCAATACTTTCTCTACGTCGACAAACCTTCACCTACAGACACACCAAAAAAAAAGTCTTTTTTTTTTTTTCTGAGTTTCTACTTCTGAACACACAAGTTTCAGTGCAACCCAAAGGGATACCAGCCCTCTTCTGCCAGTTCACCCAGTGGTGGAGATACCTGCTGACCCCCTGGCCGGGCTTCCCCTCGTATAACCAGGGGGTAAACCCTCTAATACAAAAAAGTCTTTTTCCATTGGTGGGTAAACAACAGCAGAGAGCCTGATTTTTGTTTCCACACTGTATGACACCATAAATACACACCCTTTCCTCTACTATTACTTGTTCATTTTTTTAACAATGTGCTTATGCTATTAGAAGTGTATTTTGGGTTATTTCTATAGAACATTTAACATCTTTTCTTTGTCCTTTTTCCTTGCCCTTCAATTTTGACCGTGATGGATCTAAGCATATTTAGGACATTAAGGGCAAACTAAATTGTTGTTTATACTGTTAAATGTAAAAAGCATAATGGTAGGGTAGTGGCTATATTGTGGAAAATAAGTACACTTGTCTGATTTTTATTACATATCTTCTCTACTGATGTGTACAGAGCAAATTGTGGGGTCTCTGCTGAAAATGCAATATGAAAGTTTAATACGAATCTCTGCAGGATGTGTCAACCTGAGCGTACACCAAGCAACCCAAAACAAAGAAAAAATACTCGCTCTTCAGGGAAGACGCTCCAAGAATGCCTAAATGGACTCAGTGCAACCACGAGGCTGGTAAACACAGGTAAGCGACAGACATGAGTTATCTCCTTCATCATCCAGCACAGCTATTACCTGGCATCAGCATCTGCCTGGCTCCTCATTTACCTCCTAGGGCATTGCCAGCCCCCGAGATAAGGGCTAAAATAGGCTTCTGCAAATGACATAGCTTGTAGAGAAACGCCTGTGAAATCTGGAGACAAGAACCCGCCAGGACTTTTTCCAAGCGAGATACACAATCTGGTGGCCTGTGAATGCAAGGCCTGCTAATCCATCCACAGCTCTCTGAACACACACGCACGCCGCTTTGCCTGCCCAGATGTTTTCTGATTAATAATGAGGTCATCTGCAATGCCAAAAACGTGGCCTTGTAGTTCTCCAGTGCTCTTGGAAAGCCACTGAGTGTTTAAGGAGGATGGAAATATTCAATACAACATACGTATAAAACACAATAAATCAAATGAATTTGTTTAGATGAAAAGCACTTTTTTGGTTTTGTCAGCGCAGCAATTGTATATTCCACAATTATTATAATGTTTTCTGACATAAAACTGCTGTATATCTGACTGCTGTATCAGACCCAGTCTTCTGGTTTCACCCCTTCCTGCTTTACAGGATGGTTCTTAAGAAAATATCTGCATTTTAAAGTATTTCCCCATTTCCAAGGTCAAAATTAGAAAATAGGAAATATGAAATTGGAATTGGACAGTACAAACCATTACCGGGTCAGTTCCTCAGTCACTGTCCCCCCAAAAAGCATTGACAAAAAGAGGGAAAAAGGGTCTCAATTGTTTGAATTTCTGCACTGAAATGATGGGCAAAGCCGCATAGATGACTGAAATGCCTGACCCTGGACAAACCAGAGGGAGACACTGGTGCTCTGCAGCCTTGCTTCTCCCTTGGCAAGCTGTTGGCATGGCCCTCAGAGTCATCCCACTCCACTGCTTTTGCTCTACAACTTTACATGGAACCGCAAAATACCATCAAGACGTCTAAAGCCCAGCACCAAAGAGCTGAGTGTTGCTGCTACCATTGTGTCCTCCATGTCCATCCCTGGAGATGTTCAAGGCCAGGCTGGATGAGGCTCTGAGCAACCTGCTCTAGTTGAAGATGTCCCTGCTCACTGCAGGGGGTTGGACTGGATGACCTTTAAAGGTCCCTTCCAACCCAACACATCCTATGGTTCTATGTTTTAGAGGGAGACCTCAAAATGGACACGCTTACGGAGACCAAGGGCTGGTCCTACACCACGCAGAGAAACACCTTCTGGGGACCACAAAGCCAGGGGGAAAAGCAGCAGATTTTTCCAGGCTCACGCAGCACCACCTATAGACAAAACCACTTCATTTCTCTGAAGTATTTGGGAAATGGAAAATCCTCCTAGCCTTGTTGCTGCAGCTTTGCGTAGTCTGCTTTCCCCCCGCTGCCCCAAGCGCTCAGGGGAGCAGCGGGGCTAGAAGGGCTTTGTACAGAACCTGAAAGTCTCTTATATGTAATCCAGAAGGAAATCTTGAGAAATCAAAGAAGGTGAATGAGAGTGATTGCCTGGCACCAAATACAAGGACTGAAGACCCGTAAAACTGACTTTTGCCTAAAAAGCAGGGCAGTTCCCAAAGACTCTTCGCCCAGAATGAGGAGCCTCAATAAAAAGTTATTTTGGGGATTTTCTGCTGTGTTTCTTTTCTGTAGCACACAGACATCAAATTGGAAATACCACTATTGCTAAGAAATAGCACCCTGAATTCTTATTGCTTTTCCATCTCCTCCTGCACATTTAAGGCTCCGTGCGGTGTCAGAAGCCTGTGCAATCTCAGCACTGCAATCTGGAATTTGCCAGTGACTCTGGAGCAGGGCTGCATGCAAGAATATAAAGGTTTGGGATTTTTTAATTACGTTTTGGCGCTTACAAAGAGAATCTTGAAAATACGAAGTGCATCACACAGGGACTGATGTCTCCCCATTTCCAGCCGGTATGAAATAAATTGTGCCTGAAGAGATGCAAAGCATCCCATTCTCTTTAGTGCCGAACCTAAAGATAACAATCTGCAGCACACTAAGAACTGAAACTGTGAGTATAGCAGGGAAAAAAAAGGAAAGCACAGTTACTTTTCACATAAATAGAATATCTATCTTTCAGAATATGCTTTCTATTGTATTTCAGGAAAAAAAAAGAAGGAAAACACCAATGAAAACACAAACAAATAAACAAAAAACCATTCCTCTGAGATGGAAATAAAGTCCTAGAATCTAGACACTTGTTGCAGAATTTAGAACTGGCTTGATATAGAGCTAATATAGAAGAACGCCTCTTGAATTAAAATATTCCTGATGAACTTTTCTTATACTGGCTGTTTTCTTAAGTTAATTAATTTTAGAACTTTGGATGAGCTCAAACTTATAACATTTGGGGGTTTAAATTCAGGATTTTATGTCGCATTTTATGCCAGTTAGTGATAATGACATATCTTGAACTTCAAAGGTGTCTAACCAATTAGAGATTTCCTGCAAGAGAAAAACGCAGAGAGGGAAAATAACAGAAAAACTATATTTGAATAGTTTTCCACAAACGCCGAGTATTAAGCACATTTTGAGAATATTCCTGCGGTATTACACGTGCAGCTTTCTTTAAAATTCTGACTAATTTGAATTTGCAGGGTAGGAAACAACAGCAGTGTCGTGAGTCTCCTCTTCACCCCGTCTTTTATTTGCACGGCCCTATAACACCATGATTTCATGCT
>VXBO01009215.1:37548-81849 GCA_013400135.1 Rhinoptilus africanus
GATGGCAAAGTCTCGCTTGTATCATGCTTTTAACCCAATAAAACTCACTTCAAGTTTTAGTACCTCCATGATTCTTTTAAGAACTCACTAAATTAAGAAAGAGAGGGTGGACATCAAAACGGCTTTTCACATTGGCAGGAAGATGCAATACAGGCAGCCCATGACCCACCAGCTGCCATGGGTCTAACGCTTTGGGCCAGCAAACCTTCTCCTGAATGCTCAGAGCCACCAAGGAGGAGTAGGAGGTTTGGAGAGTGGTGGAAGTCCAACCACCCAACGCAACCGTGACGGTTTCAGTGGGTGTGCGAGCTCAGCAGCACCGCACTAGCGATTCAGCTATAATTAATGGAAAAAGCAGCTCAGTTTGTGAAGATTTAGACCGAGCTGCTTGCACAGATTGCAAAGAGAGAAATAAGTGGAAGAATGAGCTAGAAAACATCCAGCTCTGAAGGCACAGGGTGTACGCAGTAATCTTGTCAGCTATATTGCATACCAAACACTTCAGAAGTTTCATGAAACCTATAAAACTACCTACAGCAATGAGCTCAGGCTGGTTAGGGTCTACGCTGGCCTTAAGCAAGCCAATTCCTGCAAGAAAACATATGGCCTTGTTCGTAAACTTTAGTCATTTCAGTGCAATTTCGTGTTCGTATGATCATAAGATTCCCATAGCAGATTTGGCTTCCTCTTAACCAGCACAGAGCGAATGCAGAAGAGCTTGGATCTGTCACTAGGCACTCAAAACCACATACCTAAACACAAGGAGCTGCTAAAAACACCAGTTCTAAACCCAATAAATTGAACCCTGCAGAGTATAGAAAATCCATTTTGCAAAGCATTACAAGGGGTTAGACAGGATCTAAACCTAACCATTAAAGATTTTTAACAAAGACTGGTCTGGAAAAGCAGGTTGGGTTAAGTGAAACACTTCATTTCGGTGGAGTTTACTATGCTTTGAAAGAAAAATTAATTTTTTTTTTTGTGGAAAACCGCTTAAAAACAAAAATATAAAGGTTTTCTTTAAAAACTTGTGATGTCTTCCACTGATTTTCTTCACAAGAGTGTGTTGGTAAAGACATGTGATTTCTTGAAAGGAAACTTCTACTTTGATAGAAATGTATTTTCAAACAGAAAAGGCTTGTATTCATTTTTTCCTGACTGGTTCCGCCACCAGTTCCCACTGGTGGCTCAAGCACTAAGATGGGGCACCCTGCACAGACCGGGGATCTCCCAGGGTGTTGAGGAGTCCCGAGGAGCCCCAGAGCAGGAAAGGGGCTCTGCCAGGTACCCTGTACTGGAGGAAGAAGATGATTAAGCAAAGGCTGATGACTATCGGTTAAGAAAACATAAAACTGACAATCCAACGATCCTTCAGGAAGGAAACAGCAAAAAAGATGCCATTACAACTGCAAGGAAGAGCCCGGAGGCAACGTTTCAGCCATAACAGGGCAGCTCATAGAAATTAACTATTTCCCACTTACAAGCTTTTCCTTTGTTTTTGCAGCAGAATCATTCCCAAGGTACAACTAGTTTCCAACAATAATTACCTTGACAGGTGCTGTATTAAATTCATCATTTCTTCCCATTTCTCCCGTGCTTGTAAGGGGAAGCATTAGATTAACGTTACAAAACTGGTGCTGACTGCACCTTTTTTTCCTGCTGAGTGTGTTTGTTTCCTCACCTTAAATCCCAGCTCTCCCTGAGCTGTGGGCATTGCCTGGTTTCTTATTCCATACCTCTCTGCAAGAGTTTACAGGCTTCATATATAAATTACAATTCTCCTTTATTAATCTAATTGATCGTTTGGTTCCAAATGCATATGCAAGATCTTTTGAAACCTTTTAGACCCCTGTGGTTCAATATCAATCTCAAAATATTAAAAGCATCTTGTGGAAAATTAGAAAGCAGATGAGACACTTTGGGACTGGAGATGCTGTAGAAACTGAAACTTTTAAAGCAGTGTTGACACAGTTATTGAATGCTGTCATTACTCAAAAGGGCTTTTTATTTTATTGGTTCTTCTGTAATTCTTTTGTACTTTTATTCTATCTGTGCAATGTGGCTGCCAGGAATTCACCTTAAATGGGAAATGACATTTAGATGAAACCAAATGAAGCCCCATACCTTGGAGTTTTTGTTTCAATCTTCTTTTTCATGCCTATTTACCAGGCCAGGTATTGTGCCATCTGAACTTCTTGGAGCATTTTTTGTCATCTAAGAACAAAATACTGTGGAAGTACAAGCTCTCTTTCCTGCCCAATTAAAAAAAAAAAAAAACCCTTTGGAAAACACAAACACACAAAAATGGAACACAGCTCTCTACAACGTGGGTTGCTTCACTAATTTCTATTTGCTTACACAACTTTTCCCCTAGATTTGAAGCTTTTTGGGGAAAGGGCTTTTCTCTTGGTGACTTCATAGCTCTTTGGGAAGCCACCCTCTCTGGGAAAGAGAAGACTGCATTCATCGATGTACAGCATGCATAGTGGTGACTGCAGGTGGCATGATTGTTCCAACTGAGTTAACGTAACAAACACCGTTATTGGGATTCCTTGCAAAGATAGTAGCTCTTTCCTCCAGAAAAGTAAGGTAAAATATTCCTCTGCTGCTGCTCCTTTTCTTAGCTCTAACAATGTGCACACTGGAAATGAAATGAGTTGAAAGGAACCAAAATAACCGCACCATTTATTCTCACAGAAGAAAGCAAGAATAAACCTCGATCCATATCTCAAGGAACTTTTTTCCACCCATAAGAGATGGCTGTTGAATTCGAAACACCTTCACAGTATCTTACTGAAATATTTAGTGTTATGAAGTGCCGTGAAGCAACGCAAAGTTTAAATTAATGTAGAGCAGCATGAACTACCAGGGCATTTTGAGAATAAGGGGGTAACAATCGAATTTAGAATTTTCAGCCAACTTTTAGAGGCAGATTTTAAATTTTTAAAAATTTTCAGTGGAGTTAGGAGACTTTTACAATACATAACAATACTAAATACAACATTGCAAGTGACTTATTAGGAAATGCAAGTAAAATGACATTAAAAGCAATATTTTTTCTGAAATAATTTACTTAAAGATCTGGACACTGTGATAGATGATAAAAAAAAAACCACCAAAACCCCCACCAAAAATACAATCATGTGAATCTCAACCAAAATTCTCAAGTTACAATTATAAAAAAATAAAATTACCAGATAGTATTTGTTAAAATTAATCCATACTTTTAAATGGTTTCTTCTACAGGGGCTTTTCTGTCTGTATCCCAAATGAGCTGAATTTAAAACTTGAGAACATTGTGCAGAGGACCCCCATGAGTCCTCTTCATTTTTGCCCTGGGATCAGGAAACGTTACTAGGGTTAATATTTTGGACACTAGCAAAGACAGTAATGGGAGGATAAATTAGAATGAAATAGGGAAACTAGGAAAACTAAAGAAGAAATGTTCAGAAGAGTCAACAATTCACAGAATAAAGTAAATTGTGAGACTTGGCATCATTTATTTGAAATATTTTCTTTACTATATTTTTATTCTACTTCTTGTTTTAGAGAATTCAGTTGTGCAACTCAATATATCTTATACTTTTTAACTCCCTCAGTGTGTAAATGGCTGACACTAAGCAAATCCTCCATCTCCAGCACCTCCAACAAAGTTTCCATGAAACCTGTCATTCTTCATTCCTCATCTGCAGAGCTACTCCCATAAAAAGTAAGATATATAAATATATATAAGAACATACAGGAATATTCACCAGAAGATGAGCAGAAAGACAGAAAATGCAGACATCAGCTGAAAAATAGTTATGTGAAGGCCACAGCTGTCTGCCTTTATCTAATTTAGAGTTAGCCTTAGAAAAGCAAAAGGCTACCTGACAACACAATCCTAATTCAGCAAGGGAAAAGCAGTCATAAAAGAAAATCATCCGCCTGCCATGATTGTAAAGAAAAAGAAATGACTGGTTTTATACAGGGAAAATATAACTTACAACAAATACACTCATCGCAGCAGAAAGATGTACCAGAGACGGATTGCAAACCTTTGAGAAATCCAGCTCTTATTACTCTGATTTTACCAGTTATCCATTTCAGGTCAATAAAGAGCTAACAGATAAAAAACATTCAGCATAAGCTTTTTTTTCCCCTCCCATCATCAATCACCATACTTTTCAACCTACTTTCAAAAGCTCTTTCTTTCACATACCTGAGGGCTATGACCTTTCACCATTCTCCCAGCGAATATTGCCCGGTATTTATATAGCAAGACTGTTTACTCCTGAACTATCCTCCCACCACAGCCATTGACCACATCAGGCTGCAGCTTACTTAACTCCACCCTGTTAATTGGCAACTGGCCCACCCAGTTGACCCTCTGAGTTGGCTCATCCACCTATTGGCCATCACCATAATATACCTAAACAATCTGATTTTTTCCATTCGAGACCCCTCACCCCAGGAGAGCCCACAAAGCCTTTGTTGTGTTCACAGTTTGCAGGTTAGTAATGGCAAAAACTGGTGATTCAGCGGTGATTCATGAAACAGTGACGACAGCTCCCCTTTATACCTCCTTGCGAGGATGCTGGATAAGACCACAACTGGATAATAAGATAAACTTTCCCAATAAATCTCGCCTCAGTGTCACTCTGTAGAAAACCACAGCATCATTCACCCATAAATCAATAATGAAGATGTTAGATGGATGTAATTTGCCCACTAAAGAGTACAAAGAAGCCAGGAGCTGCTTCTAAATAAGCTTTTTTTCCCCTGCCACCTGATAACCTGAGGTCTGGGCAAGGCTCACTTACTGTTCTCCAGCCATCTTCTAGGATCAACACCTTATCTGCAAATTTGGATATCCACCTTGTTCTCAATATCTCTGGTCAATTGCAATCAGAAAAGACTCCTATTCTTCCACTTGCTCCTACATGTCAACATTATGATGTAGGCAAAGGTCATAACGCTCCAATATCCAAAATCCAGTTAATTGATTCCCTCTGGGTATCAAATCCCTCCAGCACTGCAGTTATTGCTGCATCAATCATATTGCTATTCATACCAAAGAATTAGAATCATGTCCAAAACGCTGAAATCTCTTGCTACTCCTGTCCTCGGCTTTTCCTCCGGCCATTTCTAAGCACACCAATTTTCTTGATAACACATTTAAAATTCAGTTTTCCTCAAAGGATTTGATTGTGCCTATAAATCTGAGCCTGGCCTCTGATCAGATCCCCAAAATGGTCCATCCCCCAAATTACTCCAAAATTCCTGCCATACTCCCATTCATTTTTATCCATATCTTAGCAAAAGACCAACTTTACCATCTGTGTCGGGTTTACTGTGTCCTAGAACCACTGATAACTCACACCAACTTTTTCAATATCATTCAGATCTCCTTTAGTGATATATAACACGTCTGCATTTTAAATCTCACTTCCAAGTATGTCAACTTTTGTGTGTTTTTCCTGAGGGACTGTTAACAAAGGTGCAAAATTCTCACAAGGTCTTCTTTGTTTGTTTGTTTGTTTTTTCGTTTCATTTTTTTCCCCAACAAATAAGTCCATTCCAATAACAACATCCTTCCAAGACAACATCTTGGAAGCCCAAGCAATAGCTGCAAGCTTGCTGCTCACAAAATATACACTGAAACGCAAGCAAAATCAAGTCCTTCAGCATTATCTTAGACCTGAAAAAACTCACTTGAAATGAGACTGCACGTTTAAATATAAACAAAGATCAATACAGTCATTTGTTGATGAATTTCTGTGGTCAAATATAGTACTAATAAACTCTGAGTTTGAGGGATGGAGACCCTTGAATGGATATCTTCAGCACCGGTAAGTTGAAGGACCCAGCCTCGCTCTCAACAGTTCCTTGCATTGATTTTCTTCTACTTAGAGATATTTGTTCTCACCCTTTAGGTGATTTTAATTTTAGCATCGTATTATTATTAAGTACTCTCCCACTAGACATGGATTACTGGAAACCCAACCCCTAGAGAGGAGCACTGATATAAGCCAGGGAGAGTTGAATTACCTTGGGCAAACCTGCAACGATCATGACCTCTCACAATGAGCACCAAAAAAACAAAGAAGAGAGCATTCGTTCCTGTGTGATTTTCAGCGGTTCAGGCTGAAAGAGAAGTTACCACAAGATCTCCATAAGCCTTTTGTGGACCCAGGTGGAAGGATTAGTTGAACGGTAAAATGTGGTTAAAATGGTAACTAAGTCACGGCAGCTGGGCAAAGCAAAAATCTCTTGGCCTTAGAGGCAATGCTTTTAGGCTAAGGTCACAGGTGGCCAATCCACCAACTGAATGGGCACCAATTTGTGTCCAATGCCTGTTGTTTCTATCGTATCTTTTACATCCATACATATTTTGTCATCTGTTTGCAAAGATGCTGAAAAACAGTTCACTGCAAAAGATGCAGTTTCTGAAGAAAAAACCACGCAACCATGGAATTTAGAATTGAAACATTTTCCAATCACCTGGTATAAAGTATGTCACTGACCTTTCTTTGACTAATTAGAGAAGCTCTTCAAGCTGGGGATTGTGCTTTCCTCCCCTGAGCACAGCAATAGTGCCAATAAATAATAATAATTGCAGAGTGGATTCAACTACGGCTTTTTTATTGCTGAGGAACTCAAACAACAAATAATGCCTGTACATCTATCAAAGAGAAAGCCACACAAGTTCACCGAACCATCCTGACTGTGTGCATTTATTTAAAATAAAAATTGTATGTAAATGCATATGCAAATTAGGTGTGGCCCTCAAGCTCCTGGAAAGTTGCCAAAAGAGCCTTCAGTGTTGCAAAGTTGAGCATCCTATCTACCATATGGTAGTACCTATCAATCGTGGAAGGGAAAAGATACCAGCTACTCATACAGATGGCACCCATCACAGCACCTGTAAAAAGTTTGGGGATGTAATGATGAAAGGGAGGCCTTTTCAAACCACTGTTTAACCATTGATATGACAGTAATATGATGTAAAAGGTACTACTAAACTATAGCTAACACATCAAAAATTATTCTAGGAGGATTTATTAACCAAGGATAGACAAATTAATTATTTACATAGACCTTTCCTCATTAGCTGCTGCATTTTAACAGGAACCTGCATCCCTGTGACAGAACAGGTACATCTATGTTAATGAGTTAGTTCAGATCCCCAGTGGTCCCGGCTGATTGCTCCTTGATTTGCATTAATGGTATCAAGGCTCCAAATAAACAAACTGGATTTCTTCTGTATAAAACCAAACCAATTTCTAAAATATTCAGAAATACTTCAGCATTGTGGTTTCACCCTGCGTGTGGGCTCCCACTGCCCCACACTGTGGTGGATGTACAACTACCCAGCAGCAACACAGGGGCTAGAGCTGCCTTTCCCGCAGCGAGCACATGGGTGTTGCAAAGTATCTCAACTTTTCTCAGTAGTTTGGGGGTTCTCACTTATCTGAAACACAGTTTGGAGAGATGGGTTTTACTTTTGATATTGAGCAGTCATGCCAAAGAACGTTCCCGTTCTCTCATGCATACCATTAGCACAGTGTACATCTGAAAAAAATGTATTTATATATCTCAGAGTGTGAAGCGCTGTGTAATTAGGAGTTTAGATGAGAAATTATCACGGAGAAACAGGATTTGGGAGTTCTATCATCTGTTCGGTGCACCGCTCGCACAGCTCCGCGAGGAAGTTGCACGTACACTGCGCGGCGCTTTCCCTATTTATAAAGCACCGAGAACACCGCCGCTCTGCTGCGAGGCCCACTCAGTCAAGCTGTGTGAATATTTCATAATGAATAACTCATTTGCAAGATTTTGACTCTTTGTCTGTTTACATATTGCTATTTAATGGCAAGGTACTTATTCCCGTGGTCTCTGCTTGAGCAAATCGCGCGCTGGAGCGGATGGGAGTTTCCACTGCTACGGGCAGACCATGGATCTTATGATTTGGCCCAGTGGGAGCTAAAGGTGCCCAGAACGATCATACTTTCAGGAAAGGAAAACAGTTCAGATCGCATTGACAATGAGCCTTACTTTGATACATTGCCAAACAAGATGTATAGATTTTGTGTAGTGTTGCCTGTAATCAACCTACTATGGTATAATTAAGGGACTGGTTTAGTTTAGATATAAGAAATGAACTCTCTCAAATGCAAAATTGGTCAAGGGGTTGGTTGTGAGGTGGGTTTTTTTTCACTCCATCTTATTATCTTGCAAGCGAAGAGAACATTTGTAATTTCTGTTCTTTCTGTTGCAAATTGCGCAGCGCCTGAAGTTAAAAAATATCTGGCAAGCACACTTTGCATATTGCACTCCGCATGATTAGCACAGGTCCATTGGTAACATGAAATCAGTTCAAACAATGGACAAAAATAAATCATTACTAGGTACAGTAGATTTGAGATGGAAAAGGCACTAATGGTTGTTAAATGAGGTATATTGCATAGAAGGATTATATTTTGAATGGTATTAAAATTGCTTTGGGAGTGAAAATTCTGACTAATATTATTATTTGTATACTTGAACTGTGGCATGATGGGGTCGTATTCCTGAAGAGAGTTTATGAAAAGTACATATAGACTATCGATGCCTTTTTTTTTTCCTTTTACATTTCAAATAATAAAAGGGTAAACTACACTTACAGTGCATGAACTGCAGCTTTATCTATTTCTCACTATGATTCAATCAAGTCAGAAATTTTCTCAAACTTTTTTTTTTCATTGAAACTTACCGCTCCATCAATGCCAAGGGACTTAAAAATTTATTGATCCCTATATTTTAACAGAACAGTGTCTCAGATTGAGCTGGAACGTGGGGAGAGAGGAGGGGATTCAGAGAGAAAGACCTTCTCATGCCATGAGTCAATATTTCAGGAAAATTCTATTTCCCCAAAACCAGAAAGAGAAATTTTATTACAAGAATGCAATAAAACAGGGAGTGCTGGGATTCTTTGAAGCTGGAAACAGACTGAGATCTGTCTCTTTTCAGAAGCCCCCTTGACCCGAGATGATCTCCTCACACACTTCCAAGTCACGATGTAAATATTTGGTAAAAGTTTACATACGGTTAAAGCTTAACCCCAGACTCACAAGTACAAGCTTTTTGAGTATTGACTTAAAGTCTCCATAGTAGCTACGTGCCCATCTTAACTATGCTTTACAGTAAGTTCTCGCGGCCACCATGTAGGGGACACAACTCCAACCTCTGGCTCTTGCCACCTGCCAGTGCCATGTCCATCTTTTCCCCTCTCCAGAGGCTCTGCCAAGGAGGTTGGACACACACATTTTGCTCCATCCTGCAAAAGATGCTACGGGAGAGATCTTACATGCTTCTTATCCCACCTCGTCTTTCTGCTGTTTTGTTTGGTTGTGGGTTTGTTTTTTTTTTTCCACTCATACCTTTTCAGTTGAGAAATTATTTCTAAAATGTGATGCTTTCCTCCGCTGTACGTCTTAGTTTTGGTACTGTGCCATTGTTGAAGGCAAGCTGGCAGACTGTCATATTGTTTTCAGTAAGTTATACTGCATTCAAAGTTAAAATGGGACCATTTATCCATGTTTGTATTTCTGGGATCATGGTTTGTAGAAACAATTCGTTCCAGGAATGGAACTTTTGTTATCATTTTCAGAGGAACATTTGGCAGGATAAGCCCATTAAAAAAAAAAAAAAAAGTCTTGAAAAAAAGAGAGAAAAAAACACAACTGTGCTTTTTTCAGTTCTCCCATCTCTGAGTTATCAATAACTACAGCTAATGCTGCCCTCACATAGTCTGAGAAAATAGATCTTTTCTTTTCAGATCCACCTCCTCTTTCATTACAGCCGCTCTCAAACATAGGTATGAGTGAAAGCAAAGATTACCTAAAATTTTCATGTGGTTTGTATCTTTTTAGAATAAAAATAGTGGGGCAATGATATAGAATCAGGTGAAGACTGAACTGATGTTTGCTGGACCCCCCCTGCATGAGGGCACCTGGCAGTTCTGAAAGGCTTCAATTGGTGTATTAGGACCAGGGAAAAGCTGTAATTTATCTCAGATCACAGGCTATAAAATAACTCAGAATTCAAACTTGCTAGCAAAAAAGTTCCTTTTAATTTGCCTATCAGCTAAATGATGGTTGTTTTGTGGTTCTTTCCCCAACCCCAAGTAGAGAGGATGAAGTTTTTATCTAATTACTAGTACATTTCACACTCACACACAAAAAAATTAAATTCTGGGAAGTAATCTAATCACAAATTCAGATCTCATCTGATGAAAAGGACCACAGGAAGGAGATTTTCTCAATATTTGTTTGAAATTAAATGTGTTTCAGAAATGACGCATTTTGTTTTGATACTTTCAAAGTGTGTCACACACAGAACTTCTGTGTTTTTATCTTTTAAATTAAATTTGAAAAGAAATGGATTCAGAGAAAATTAAACTGTTAAATAATTCAGAACTAATCAAAACATTTCACCTTGGTCAACTCTATCAGGTGAATTTAGGTTTTAATAACATAAAATTATTAGTAAGTCTTATCCTTTTTTTTTACCTTTTGTCCAAAAAGTCCCTGCTTAACTCTTGTTTAACTTGACCCTTTTCATGTTTCTGCTAATTTTTGTATCCTCACTTGAAACAGAAAAAATCAATTATTTGCCTTGCTCTATCACAGATTAGCGAGCTCATGAGTGAGGGAACTGCAGTAAGTCCCCAGACTGTTCCCCTTTCTTTCAGCCAAATTTCACCAATCCACCCTGACTAATCATTTGCATTAAACCTGCCACATATTTTCTTTCTGTTGGATTAGAAATTGTTATTCTCTTTTAAAATTTTCTGGACTTCAATGGTAGGGTTACCTGGTGTCCCAAGAAGATTCAAGACAAAACTCTCTCTGTTAACTCTCCTTTGGTGCAATATTTGCACCATAAAAATTGCCAATTTTTACTTGCACAGAAGAATCTGTCACGCAATTTTTAACATTGATAGTAAAAGGATAAGATTTGATAGTGTTTCTATGTCATTGCTTCTCATCAGTTATATTTCCCTGCAATTTAACGTAATCAACAAAATTTGAAAACTTGCTTTCAGTAATATACAGTATGCTGTAATTTTTTTACATAAACATCCGTGGAGATAGGATAATTTCTAATATATCCCACCACTAGCCTTCCTGGCTGGTACAGGGTCTGTTGATTGCTGGTGTGCTGCACTTTGGTTTGTGTTTTTTAACCAATTTTAAATCCATTAAATCCAACTTTCCACTTACTCTGTGGCTTCACATCTTAGCATTAACTTCTAGGAAACCCTGTCAAAGGATGTCTGAAAATGTAAATATGGGATGTCTGTTGCGTTGCCTTGTCTATCCTGGCAGAAATTATAATGATAAAGGATTCTAGTATATCTGTCAGACACTGGGACTTTTCCCCCCTCGAATTATATTTGCTTTCTCTAATCATGCAGTATTTGTCTCACTGTACCTTTCATTTGATTCCTCAAAATATTACCTAGGACATTCTCCACAGTTTAAATCAGAAGATACATTCTTTCCCTATGTCCCTGGACCATTTTTAAATAGTGCTTTTCTATTAGATTTTGCCAGTCTTCAAGTATCTGAAATTTCTAATAGACAGTCTCCAATTTCCCTTCTTACTTCCTTTGGCTCTCATGGATGTATTTTGTCTGATTCTGATGTCCTATCAGTTCTTTAAAAGCCTCTAATCTTTTAATAGCCAATTTGAGTGATATCTGCGTGCTTCCTAATTCCTCATTTTCAAGCTCTTAAATCTGGTGTCAGATTTATTCAAATGACAGGGACAGGTGTACAGAAATTGTCTCAGAAAATTTTACTTTCTTTCGCTTCTCCACTTTATTATGTCTGAGAATGCTTTGAGTTTTTAATAATGCAATAATTATAGTCAACCTTAAAGTACATTTCAGATACTTTGTAGAATATTTTTAGTTTAAATTTAATTTTGTGTGTCTACACCATATTTATAGTATTACAGTGATGCCCACTAACCTTGCTGGAGTTAAAATTCTGCCAGCATTTCCATCCGAAGCCAGTGCTGCAGTTGTAACTTAGCTGTGAAAACCAGCCCCAGGCTAAAATAAGGCATTGAAAGTTTTCTCCAAAGACTGTTTGTTTGGGATTTTTTTAAATGGTTTGCATTAAAAAGAATGAGGGTTTTTTTTAGTATATGCTTAATTTGAAAAAAATAGTAAAAAAAAAGACTTCATAAAGAACTTATGCAGACCATTAGTCCATAATGTGGACCAGACTTTGCATATGTATGTATCTTTTTAAACGATCAACTGCAATGCAAAATTATTAGGAACAAAAAAATTGGCAGAAGTAAATTTTTTTTTTTTCCAAGAACAGCTAAATGAGCAGGGATTTTTTTCTAAAAAACAAACAAGTCATCCTTCATTAGACTGAAAAGCGGTTCCCAAGTCAGTGAAATTCTTACAAAAAGCCAGAAGTACCTCACAAGATGCAATAAAAGGGTCTCTGCTGCAACGTGCTCGTGTTTTTGTCTACGGTTCTGCACCCATACCCTGCAAAGAGGACATTTCGGCTTTGATCAAGCCATCAACAGCCTCAAAACACCAGAGCCAGGAACCAAGAATCACCAAACCCATCTCATGGATGGGGCTAACAATGGCGCACAGATGGCAGTACCTTTATCTGTTGCATCTTTAGTCCTGTAATGTAAAGTGCCCAATCTCTACAGGCTGCATCCCATAAAGGGAACACAGAACCCAAGGTTCTGCAGAAGTTGTGCATGCAGATTTCAAATTACTGTCCAAAGGAAACCCCCTTTCAGCTGACCCTAGACTTGTCTCAAGGCTTTAGATGCTGATAGATTGGGACAAGGCTCATTTCACCTCCCAAAACAGAGTCACCATAACTCAGAAAGTGCTACTTTTATTCAGCTGTGTATGGGTCCTCTCCATTCCTCTCCTAAGTCATGGGTCAGCCTTCCTCCTTAGACTCGTAATTTTAGTATTTTTATATTTTGATGATGTTACACTGTGACAAAAAGTGAAACAGAAATAACACAGTTAATGATTAACACGTGATAAGAATGAATAGACCCTTAACCTGTAATTTTGTATTCTCAGAGATTTCCTCCCTGTTCCTACTAATCTTAAAGAAGTCTTGGTTCCCCTACCTGCCCCATCATACAGAGCCAGATAAGAAAATCAGGGAAAGAAAGAAATCCGCTGCTTTAGATATATATATAGTGTATATGTATATATACAGTGTATTTATATGTATATTGTAAAATGAGATGTCATTTTCCCTAAAAGTGCATATTCAGAAAACAGGAATTAAGAGGGGAAAGCAGAAAATTTCCAACACAACATTTCGGGAAGTTTGTTTGGTGCAGAGGACTGAGTACCTATGCAAATAATCCCAGAACAAGAAGTTCACATTCATAAGCATTGCCATGACTTTGTCAATACATGATAAATAAAGGTATTGTCCCCACAAGTGCAACAGCTGAAAACTCGATTTCTGAACTGTTCTATACGGTGATTTCCATCCCACTAAAACCAGCCTTTTCACCTCCAGAAACTTGTGGCAAGCAGAAGAGGCACAGACCTGAGGGCAAATCGCCTTGCAGCACGAATGGCTTCTCAATAAAATTTGTACGTATTTTTTTAAGGCAATTTTTTAAACCACTTCAGAAAATGAAATCCGTGCATCCATTCTTCTGTTTCCATGTGCCTATCGTGTCTTCACTGGTGACATTGGTTGCAAAGGACAAAGTTCAGCTAACGAAAACCATAAGTCTTGGTGAGAGTTTCACAGCAGGTAGCACTATGCTCTGATCCCAAAAGCAGTCCCAAAGCAGATCAGACCTCACGTAAAACCATTGCCCCCAAACCCCTTATCTGCAGTCCCAAAGGTTGGGGCAGCTCCTGAGAAAGCTCCTGAGCTCAAACCTCCAGCCCCAATGTCTCCATGAAAGAATCTGACTCCTGAGACTGGCCCCCTGAAACCTTCTTGCTGAGCTTTCCTACATCAAATAAAACACATTTATTAGGTGAGGGAGCTTGTTTAACAATCAGGTTACGTTTGCTCACGGTCACCTGGGGAACGTAGGTTGCAGCCCGTGATATAATAAATCATTATCAGGATTTTGAACACTTTTGAACACATGGGATGTTTTGCCCCATGCTGAGTTTTATACAGAAAGACCTGAGCAGTTTGCATCTGGATCTAAATTGCCTTTAGGTTTTTCACAATATTTGTAACTGCTGTTTCAATGCATCTCTAACACACAGCTCTCTCACGATCTGCTTGCGCAACACTGAGATTTGCTTCCTAGCTGTTTGAAGCGTATAGATTTATAAATGAGGGCACTTAATATTAGCATGAAGAGAAGAACCGGATACACAGACTAACGCACAGAAGTGAGGACACTGAAAACTGAAGGTGAAGCCATGGCGCTTCATCCATTCAAACCTGAACATCACAGATTAGATAAAACCAGATCTATATTTAAAAACAAATCAACATTTAACATTATTAATCTAAGCCATGCTCCAAGGTAAACTTCTCAAAACATCCTAAAAAAAGCGTCAAGTCCCAGTAAACTTTGGTCATTTGAAAGTGTTACCTGCAAAATACTAAATATATTCTTCAAAACTTGGAGTAGACACAGATGTCGCAGTGTGGACTTGGCCAAATTTCTCTCCATGCCACAGATTTCTCAATCTGTGACTTGGTAGAAATGGTACATATTTTGAAATAAGGGTTTTAATAAAGAATGATAGACAGACAGACAGAGAAACCTGTTTGCAATCATTATCTATGTAAAGTCAGTTTATAACACTGAAAGGAAAGTTTTTGGTTTTATTCTTTTACCTGGACAACCAGGGATTGCAACCATAAGGACATTTAGATTTTTTTTGTTTGTAGCATGTACTGAATTCTATCATTTTGTTGCCTCCTGCTCCAAAATTATCTACAACATGTTTCTGCTTTAAGAAGAAACACATCACACAATGTCAAAGCCTTTTCAGAGACATTTCAAGTAACAAAGTCTGTGTTCTTTAAAAAGGGAACCAACAGGCTCTGCGGAGGTCATAGGCATCCACCCAGTTACCCACCTAAATCACATAAATTTACACGTCGGAAAGTGTAAATAGTTGAAAGCAAATCTGTTGTTGCTGCAACAGTGGAGTGTGTTGTTAATAGGTATGACAAAGCAGTAATAGCATACCAGCATTTTTTGTATTTCCACTTCAAACAGCAAATCCGACTGAATTTACCTAATACTTCAATAATCCAATTATAACACTTTACTAGCAGAAATCATCAGCGCATAAGCCTCCGAGTCTGTTAAATTAGGACTGTGTCGAGCTGCTCACCCAAGATGCATTTCAAACTCTGGAGAGCCAGTTCCTCCAGGATCTTCAGGCTCAGCTGATGCCATCACGTTGGTTGTAAGGAGCGAGCACAAAAGCAACGCTTCCAACATGGAGCTGCCGAGCTAATGAGAAATCCACGCTAAGCGGCACATTAAAGCTCACAGTTTTCAAATCTAACTAGAATGCAACCAGGTTCTCAGTTTGTGACTTGGTAGAAATGGTACTTTTTGTCGTCAACCTCAGAAACCGTTGATTTATCGATGAAAGTCCATTTATACTAAATACTACGTGTTCTAAACACAAATAGCCGATGTTTTTCAATACTGGAGAATTTAGTGCCCATAAGCGTAATTTCATTTATCTTTTCACAGTCATATCACTTCTCTTTACTCCCTTACACCATAAATCTGCACTCAGTGACTGCGGTTCTTGTATATCAATCTAACGCCTTTTTTCCCCGCATGTAGTATTTATTTAATGGATCAAGGGAACTATCCTTCAAACAAAATGGGATATTCTATTCACAGTTAGAACGTTAATATGTCAGTAAAGTTACTTTCCTTCAAAGTAGGAGAAAATAAATCTTGACGGCTTAGATTCTTACAGGCCTGTTAATGAGCAGTGATGGTGCGATTCTTCAAAAATTACGTGACCTAGTCAATTCTTTAAATTTAGACAAGTGTTTCAGTCCATATTTTAGTAATTACAGCAGAAATATCCTATAAGATTATGATAACAAACAGCTTTCTGTATTTCAAGTGTTCATGAAATGTACCTCGTTACTGGAGGAAGGCTTAGAAATGTGCAATGCAATACGACTGGAGAAAGTTTTGTATCCAAGTTAGTTTCTAGTCCTAAAAAGTAAAATTAAACCAGAGATTAACTATTACCCACAGAGTAAATACTATTCTGCTTCCATAAACTGGTGCCTCTATGCAGATCTGGGTTTTCTGAAAGCATCAGATGTTCAAGCCAGTAATTGAGCTGGGTCCACATCTCATTTTTTTCGAAGAAATGTATGGTTAAATATCAACTGCAATTAATAGAGTGTTTTGAAAGATAGATTATTACTGTAATTTCTGCTGACATTTTGTGTGCGGTATGTTTTTCTTTACTAATTAAATACTGTGAACTATTTTCTGAGGGTTAATACATTTCACAAAATTTCCAATTTATAAAAAAGTCAAATTCAGAATATTTATCTGCAGTTACGTGACAATATAAACCAGAGATGGGATAGAAGAGGTAGACCGGATAAAAAGAAACACAGATTTTATCTACTCCATGTTTGGCAGTTGGCTGTGGAAAATATAATCCTGCCATAAATCAAAAAACTAACCCTGAATTTGTATTGCATTATTTTTAAAATAATTGCAGCATTTTCACATCCCCTAAAATGTGCCATAAATCCATAAAAATTATCCATATGTTATATATCTTGGAATGAATTAATTACTTTTCACTGTACTGTAAAATACAGATAAAGAAACTCTACCCGGAAAGTTAAAAATGCCTTTAATAGATGCTTTTCCATATGCATAATAAGGAATTATTGCACTAAGGGATTATCTAAAAACTGAATTTATATGGCAAACAGTTAAAATGGGAATTTGAACTGATGCTTCTGGCTCTGTAAGAGCCTGTTGAGGTGCTCACATCTGGGAACAGATGTGGACACGGAGAGCAAGATACCTGAGCTGACAAACTGGTGCAAGTAACAGTGCATCCCACAGCCCACCCCTGCTGAAAAGCCCTAATCCAGCTCATCTTCCATAGGAGAGCTTTTATTAACTGTTTAAAGGCAACCTATGACGATTTTTAAAATATTCTTCCAATTATTTAGGACAGCTGCGTGGAGAGCCTCACCCTTTTGCCGTGTCCGTGAAGAAAGCAAGACCTCGGACAGGGAGGAAAAGCAATGAAAAGGAAAAATCACTCTGGGAAAATGGGTTTGTTGTAACAAACCCCTTTTCAAACTCATTCATTCTTTAAATATTAAGATATTGGATATCCCTGTCCAGTAGGGTTTGTAAATATGAAAAAAAGAAAAAAAACCAACATATAAAAAAGCAAAGACAAAACTGGAATATGTCCTTAAAGACAATTAGAACAAAATCAAATCTTCAGATTTGCCATAGCTTGTCTATTTAACCACATATTCCTCTAGTTACCATTGCCCCGGCCCTGCCCATCTAATGCTTTTGCTATGCTAATTTGCTAAAGAGGATACCAAAGCGGTATGTGAGAAACTGGGACTCGGAGCGAGCCTGGCTTATATCAGCTTGTCGTGCCAAGGCCGATGCCTGGAGCCCCCCTAGCCGCAGCGGAGCTCGGGGAAGCGGGCACGCAGGGATGCGGGTCGAGGCCATCATTCACCCACAAAGGGCAAGAAAACGCCAGGGAGGGGAGAGCAAAGCAGTTAAGAGCCCCAAAGTTTAGACGCTGAATATCTGCAGGACAGCTGGAAAAGATTTAAGTGGTGTTTCAAACTCTCCAGGCAAGGGGTGCCAGCAAAAAACAAACGCAGCTCTCTATTTTTTTTTTTTTTTTGTGACAAAAGCTGATTCTCAACTTGTGGATGTTTTTAATATTTAGACAGAAGAACTTAACTCTGAAAAGATATTCAAGAAGTGTTATGAAAAGGGAAGATTGATACTTCATAAAGCAGAAGGGACACAGTAACCTGAAATCACAGCAGGGCTGTGACTGATCCAAGACTGAGAGCCACCCCACCTCCCCAGTCCTGAGATTCCCACTAAATCTCAGATATTGATGAAGTTCCGGTCATGCCCTGAGAGAAACAATCCCAATTAATCCTTGCAAAGCAGTTAAAGTTTGCAAAGGAAGCACTAAGGCCAGAGTGAAACACAGGGAGGGTGAATACCCCTACGGTGGTGTGGATAGGTTTGGGAACGCGCAGTATAACAAGAAAGGTCCGAGGTGAAAATGTTGCAGCACAGAAAGTGAGAGACGCAAAGAAAATAGCACGTAGAAACACACATGCTGTGACAAACAATTTGTGTCGAGACAAAACCCAATATTCAGAAGAAGGTACAAGCTTTTAATGGATTACCCTGCTTGGAAAGAGATTTTAACCGGACATACAGAGCACACAGCGTGAAGAAACAGGACAAGCAGCATCACTGTTTTGGAGAATTTTTTCCAGAGAGCCAATGAGCAGTACAAGAGTGAAGAACCAAACCACTGATGTGTAACATTTATTAATTCTGTTGTGAGTACCTATGTCAATAAGGTGCTAGACACAGACAAGGCCAAACTAGCCAGCTAGCATGACTTGGGCTGGGAGATGCTGCCAGCACTTTATATGTGCTGAGCATTGCATAAAAAGTCTTGGGCAAAGACAGTGCTACAACATCTAGACCTCCAACTACCAACTTATGAGAGTATCAGGCCTCCTGGAAGAAGCTGTGCTACAGTTTTACCCCAGATTTCTATATTGAATGGGTATTTTAGAGGCTGCCGATGGTATGTGTACATCATGCAGAGGTGGCACCTCCAATTCCTTGTACGTAGAGCCAGATCTATAAAGCTCTTATAGGAGAAGCAGTGTTTCTAGGGTGAAAACCAGCACCTGGGTGGGAACAACATACAGCTTCATAAACACCTTTAAACCGATATAGTTTCATCTCTACTATAGCTTTCACTGTGACAGCAACAGTTGCAAGACGCTCTGTGAGCAGATCCTGACATCACCATGTAAATCTGTGATTTTTCTCCATCTAGAGAGCATTTTCTTTAATGGTGTGTTTGAACAGTGCCAAGCCTGGCTGAGGTCTCCTTGGTTGGGACCTTTAGGATATTTTTTTTGGCACAAAAAACACAAACAAGTAGCTAAGAGCAATCTATCGCATCTAAAACCCACCCAGTAATCGCTCTGTGGTACAGCCCTGCCTTTTATGTGGTTTGTTAAATGCCTTGCATAGTGTGTGGGTGTTGCATAAGTAATAAATAATGATAACTAATATTTGTAATGTTCTTATAACAGTGGCTGAACCACGAACGTGCTGACTAATACTGTCTCATCGGCTGCCTATGCTGTCTGCAATCTATCTGCATTCATCCCGGCTCCTACACAAAAAGCTAACAACCCGAGCGTAACGCAGGAGAGGCCCTCCTACAGCGAGGTGATCATGAAAATGACGAGTTAACAATATTAATAATATCTTTATGCGGATACGTACATTTCACAACAGGACAGCGTTTCACACTTGACCATGCCTTTGCACATGTGCCACCTTCTTCTGTTCCTTCCAAAGATGGATCTCTGAAATTATTTAGCCAAGGAGTTAAATTCGCGTTTCATCTTAGAAAGGCAGGAGCATGAATGGGCATTTAGGATTATACTTTTATTTAAGCCATTTGTGCTTGTATCTGATCTTATTTGCTTGTATCCGATCCTATTTTCATGTGTCTGCTCTTTCCTGAGGAGTCGGGGGAGCTGCTCCTCTCCTGGGGCTGCCCCGGCTGGAGGTTGAAGTAGATGTTGGGTTGGGCTTCTGCATGTGGGCTCCAAGAACACTGAAAGCAAAGTGATAGAGGGGAAAACACAGAGGGAGGTGAGGGGCAACTCTTATTTATGTCAATAGACGGATGCGGAAAAGTAAAGAGGTCTCTTACTGTTCTGTTGGTCAAGAGTTTTGACCGTCAGAAAAGAGCAGGTGGGATGGAGGGACGCACCTCTGACTCCTGCATCATTGACAAGTCCTAAAGGATCTGTCAAACTGCTCTAAAGACATCTTTTACCGAGCCAATCTTTGCGAGACTGGAAATGAAAGATAAACCGTGATCTGATTTGACACCTCTCTTTATCGCGGGTGGAACCAGGCCCCAGATTTTTAATACTAATGCTTTGGGACATTTAAAATCCACATGTGAGGCTTGGCTCTCTCTCTGCTGTTTACATGATAAAGTGACATTCTGATTCAGTCCATCTCATCAAACTCATGCTTTCAGAAGTTCCTTTAAACATGTCTGCAACATCACACTAACTTTTCAATACCTCCGTGTCAATACATGCCAGTTGCTTAGGGTTATTTTTTTCCTGTTGGAAAGAAGGTCAAAACAGCGATGCAAATGTATTAGGGGGAAAAAAACCCGCATTCGAGTAACGTTACTTGTTTCCGGACTCAAGATGCCAGTCCCTCTTTAAATCACGCAGTTGAGTATTCAATTCACAAATACAATGAGGGTACTTTTAAATTTTAACTGTCATATTCTGTTATGTTGCCTGATGGTAAGTTGCATTGTGCTAGCAGTGAATGGGATAGGACAGAACATAATTCACCACATTATAAACAGCATAACATAACTTGACAACTGGAATTTAAAAGGAGGAAATTCTTAACCGTAGGATCATATTGTATGTTCCTATACATTTATAAAGCCAGCAGCAAAAGATCCAAGCATAAAAGCTGGTAATACACCTATTGCCAAGAAACAAATGCTGTCTCACTTGTGTGGCATGCAAATAACTGGGGGTGGTTTTCTTTACATTTTAATTTCCCATCTGCAGAGCCGCCACTTTCCCTGCTACTTAGGGAGGCACTTGGTGGTGGTATCATCTGCAAACTTCTTTCATACCTAAGCCGCAGAGCAGCATTCGCTTTACGGAAGCTGTTTTGTTTGCTCTCCTGGGCTAAAATAAAGAATGAAGTAACACATTTCTTCAACATGAATATGCTAACAGCCATAAATCTGCTCCCTGGCATTACTGTAGAACAAACCATAGTAAATGTTTAAAAATGTGCTCCTAAAATAAGCCCTGACTGAGCTTTGATGTCACTTTATTTAATTCACGTTGGCATTGCATACACAGCTCAGTTTACCAGAGAGGATTCATTCTTTACTGAAGCATAATTACATTATCAGATATTCAGTAGAGGCCATAAACCACAAAATGGAAATTAGACCGTCAATGACCATTTTATACTACAAGGATTATTGTATTTTAACGTTTGTGTTGTCAACCACTGTGCTGGCAATCTAGCATGTGGACCCCAATTTTCAACATCACTCTAACCTGAATAAAATTTAAATATATGAACACCAAATTGAACAATCAATAACAATCTTTTAAGCTATATAAGCTTCTGACTGACAGCAAGCTAAGCAATAGCACAGAGACAAATCAATCAGGAATCTCTCTTTTCGTTTTTAGTCCTATGTATTTCAGGAAAAGGCAAACTTATTTTGGTGCATTGTTTCCTGATTTTCAATATTTTTTTTTTTAAAAAAGTGAGCTACAGCTTTCTCTTCATTGCCCACTCAGATTTGTAAATGGAATTTATTGCATGCACTGTCCTCTTATAGATTAAATTAATGTTATTGTAAAGAGGTTTAGTGCTCAAAGATATTTATGACTCATGCTGAGAAAGAAGCTGTACTCAGTTATGATGATTAATATAATTTTCCCAAGTTCTCACAGATGAAATTGCTCCATGTGCATATTTTGAGTACAAAACAGATAACCATAATTCTAAGAAAAGGCAGCCATGATTGTGGTACTGATGCATCATTTGGAATTAGCAAGTTGCTTGCGGAGCGCGTAAAGTGTTTTTCTTAGATTTGGCTTCTCCTTGACGGGCAACGGGAGAAACAACGCTCACATCATCACAACCTGCGTTTGTGTTTTGATCTTCGCATAACAAAAGTTAGTGCTTATAGATAGACAGCTATTATGGTCAACCACTAAGACGACAGACTGTGATTTTAAAACTTATATCGTCTGTCCAGAATGAAAACCAAAGGAGACAGGATTTGACAATTTATATCGAGAAACTGAAGATTTACTAACTCCTCTGGCATACGGGTTTGAAAATGGTGCAATCTCTGCATTGTTGCAGTTAAAGCCTAAAAATGGATCACGTATGTCTGATTAGAAGAGCTCTCCAACAGCTTTGCAAGGTCAGTGAAGATTAAACTAAGCATTTCTGCTCCTTACCTTATGAGGGTCAGCCCTCACTAATAATGAAGATTACAAATGTACATTTAACTTTCTGCCTATTATGGACTTAACTTTGCTGTAATTAGATTGAAGCGCTGTGACCATTACACAGTCCTGTGCCAAACTGTGAATTTTCCTTTCAGACTTTAGCTAAACTTTTTGTTGTCGCGTAAGAATAGCAAACCACAGTCTGTGTAAAAAATGGAGAAATTCTGAAAAACTAATAGACTGCAATAATCAAAAGAAAAAAAATAATTTCCTGTAATGTAGATATATTCATTCCTAGTATTTTTCCTTCCTCTTGCATTTCTTCATATTATGCTTAAGAGGCTGGTAAACTTGCTAATCTAGATAAATCAATGTTAAATGTTACCTGAGTTGAACCAATTTTACAATCTAAGTTTAAATGACTGTCTGTGCACTGGAGAACATAAATGTTATAGATATTAGGGACTCAATACCCTTTTCTACCAAAGGCAAAGATTTCCCAACCTGGGACAAAGAGGACTGGAATTTGATTTGAAAGTGCAGTGAACAATGTATAACAATAAAGGGACTCACAATATCAATGCCTGCTATTGACGGGACTGATGCGTATCATAAAATAGCACAGTTACACAAGTCAATAGAAGGGCCAAAGAGATTCTCCAAATTTTTCATACACTTCTAGTATGACGAAAGTGAAGGAAGTCAAGTTTTCAAGAAAGACTTAAAGTGAAGGCCTCCCACCTCTGTAGGTCCTATTGAGGTAGAACCTTAAGGTTACACATGCCTTGACCTGACAGACCTGGTTGAGGATCCGAAGGCAGGAGTAAGGAAATAAGGCATGAATGTTTTGATAAACGTTACTTCAGTGGATAGCTGATGTTAAGTCTGCTGCTTAAAAGTATTTTTTTTTTCTTAAAGTAATATTTAAGATTATCTTTATAAACAGTTTTGGAATAAATGTTTCTCAGAGGAAATAAAAATGTATTTCTTTCTCACTTCATCGTATCATCGGCCCAGTGTTTCAATTTCCAGAGGCCCTTTGAAAACCACATGCTGTAAGTTAATTGGTTTAATCTGGTTGTGGGAGTTATCTATTTTTACCTGCAGTTATATATGAAACTATTACATATGAAATATTGATCGTTCATTAATGTGGGGCATATCTCCTTTAATAAATTTTGCAATAGTTCAGGCTCTTAGAGCATAGTAACTCTGAAAAGGTCTGGGGAATTTCAACTAGCTTTTAAAGTTGTAAATGGTATTTCAAATTGCTTGGCATCTGCAGTCAATATGAAGGGGTTATATACCAAAAAAAAGGCATAAAAATGCATCTAAAGAAAAGAGCAATGTCACTGTATTAATACATGTTATAATACACACAGATATTCCTTTCAATTCCTAGTTAAAATTAGAAGAATGTCCTCCTCTTTACAAATGCATTGTCTTTCTCTTGGCTTGTCTGGAAGCTGGTCTGTAGTTGGAATGCTCGTGCTTGTCCATTGCTCCAAATTAAAGAGTCAAATAACTTATGGTACAGGTATTAATAGCAAACCCTACAATTTCTACAATGATATAAAGGAATACAAACATCCATTTTAAAGTAAGAGATATAACTACTTCTTCAGAAGTCCAGAAAATTCTCAACTCCCAAATCGCTTCTGTCTGAAAGCTGAATACAAAAGTGTAGAAAATATAAACCAAGTGGAACACAGTTCTCCAAAAGCAATGAGATAATTTGTAATAACAGTGCAGTTTATTGCATTATCTGTAGCTAATGTAAACACTTAAATTTGTTTGCTGAGAACCATATGAGGTACCAATACAGGTATCATGCTTCGGGACAAATCCTGATCGCAGTGGGAATTCTAACACTTTGCTAATACACAGAGATTCCAACCTTAGCAACAACAATTTACAAGATTTACAAAAGCAATACCCTATAACCGTGATTTTTAAAAGGGGAACGTTGTGGAATGGTTTAAGTTCTCCATGGATAGTATACCCAAACTCAAATCCATTCAGCCTAAAACCAAAGCTGTTCTGCTCCCCCACCGCTTACAGTCTTAGGTGCCAAATTCCCTTCAATCATAAAAAATCCTGTCAGTCATGCTGGGTTTTCTTCACACTAGCTGATACTAGATGCTTGCAAAGGTTAAAAAGGGGTTTTTTTTAAAAGCCTTATTTAAAACAGATTGAATTTCTAAAAAAGGACATTTGAAAAATCCAAACAATCCACATTCTTCCAAACTAATGCATAACCTGATTGTTATGGAAACCCATGAAACATACCAAATTATCAGAAAAGTATACCTTGCATCCACCATTCTTCTCAAGACTTGCTATAGAAGATGCTAGTCCAAAAAATTTCCCAGAAATCTTTCTCCACTCAACAATTTATTCCATCCTCCTCCTTCTTTACAATAGCTCTTGTCAGCTATCATTATAAGTGAACAACACAAAGGCTTAAAGACATACCCTCTGGTTAAAAATAAAAAATAAAAAACATCCCACAGCTTTCAAGTGTGAACCGGATTAATCACACATAATAATTATACAAAGTGATAACACTTATTATAAGATCACATAAACACCGTTAAACGAACAGTGGCAGTAACCTTTAGGAAGGAAAAATAAAGCTACCAAAAATAATAAAAATCAAAGTTTCTATTGGAAAGACTTTCTGAGTAAAGCTTCTCTGAAACTCTTAATGAAACTAATGTGCAGCATTTCAAAGGAAATGACAGTCACAGCCGATTTAAAAGTTCCATACATCTTCAAAATGCAGTATAAAAAACATATACAAAATACGGGTGGGGAAAAATTACTGGTCCCCAATCTCTCATCCTTCAGCCGTCCTCAACAACTTAAAACCCTCTTTTTCTAAGCTTGTTTTCTAGATCGTCAGTGTAATTATACAACAATTCATACTCTCCATATTAGCAATTCTTTGTTGAGCTTCATGCAGTTCTAAACCAAGGCTTTCAAAGACTTTTTAAATTTTTTTTTTTATTGCATTAGCTGTAGCTTCAAACATATCAGCCTTTTCCTTGAAATTGCTTTGTTTTTCTTAAGAAACTCTACTCTGTTGAAAGTTTTGTTTTTGATCTCATATTATCACTCCTTTTTATAGCTCCCACTAAGTATCTGAGGAATAGTTTCCAAGAAATTCTTCGTGGACAACCATACATTTTTAAACACAAGCAAATCCTAGTGAATTCTGATACCAATATTTGTTACCCAAAATCACTGGGTGAGCAGAATGATTGTGAGACACTTCCACAGTGGCAGAATATGCCCCAACATGAGACCTTCTGGATTTGAGGATAGCACGGCCCACAAACCCACTATGGCTTCCCCATTCCAGGTCAATCCATGTTAGAAATTTTCCAAATGTGCATGGGCCGTTGTGGAGCGGATCAAGGTCAGGCAGATAAGGGTCGGGCAGAGGAGGAAAGCTGCGGGAAGATGCAGAGCAATAGATATGGTACAGAAGTTTAAGGATGATGAACTATAAGAAATTTTTCTATACGGGCAGATAGAAAGAGAAAACATCTTGAAATTTTTGAATCTCTAATCATATTCATTGCACAAACCCATAAGATTAGTAAGCATTATTGAGAAGACAGATTTAGGGCATGACAATGACTACATGAAAATACTAAGAACGCAGATTATGTATGTGTTAAAATAAAAGCTGAATAATTAGGGAGGATACAAAATTCTGCAGGTCATGACCAGAATGGACTTCAGACAATTTTATTAGTATCAGAGAGCAGAGAGTAGGCATGAAGCGGAACTGAGGGTGCATGGTGCCCAGCGTCACAGCAAGAGGTGGGATGGACTTTGATGAAGAGAGAGGGGTCTGAGCTGATGACAGAGCCTCTGACAAGAGAGATAACAAAGAAATTGCAGAAATTCTCAGAGAAATCTTCACCTTGCAGAAATTCAGACATGAAATATTACCTAAACGTACGTATAATTATAGCACTAAAATGAAGTGGTCTTAATCTTCATAGTAATTAACAGCATGTAAGCAGCTACTATAAGAAAAATAATTGCAAACATAAGAAATGAACAGCTTGTTCACAGAATTTTTTTCCTCTCCGCTTTCAAACGAGTGACATTTTGCTATTTGCCTATTGTCCAAGAAATTGTTTGGGATCATTAAATATATAAGGGGCTCAGATATCTATATTTTACCTTTATGTCAAATATTTACATGTCATACGTAAGACCTCACCAAGGAGTTGTTGTGATTAGTTGCCAAGAAGCATCAAGAATCAAATACAATTGTTAGTGTTTAAGGTTTTTCCTGTTTATTTCTACAAACATACAGGATAAACACTGTCAATCCAAAGTAAACTATAGAGTACATATTTTTTTCCAAAACTAATACCCTACTAAAGCCCAGGATGGTTGAAAACTACATTTAAACCAATTCATTCTGGTGACTAGTACCATGTGTGAAGACTCAAGGATATTTCATAGCCCAGAGACCTTGTTAACTAGTTAAAATTATGATTAAAAAGCTACCCTAGGTTTAGACCCAACAGTTGATGAAGATCCTCCAAAACACACCAAAAAATGTGGTCAACATTTGGATCTGATCAAAGTGAGTAAACCAGATATGGGATATAGTTTTAAGAAAAAAACCCTCAAATTCAGCTTAGATATAAAGAAAAAACAACAGCCCAGCAACACATATGTACAGTATCATAAAATCTAAGCCACCACGCCAGGGACTGAATTTTGAGTGACATTCAGAAGATTTTCATTAAAGCATCCATTTGTTTCAGTCATTTGAGAACTATTTAGTCTCTTAACTCTCCCAGCTGAATTTTTTTCAGATGCCAATTGACAGAGGAAATTCATTCCAACTAAAGATAAATCCCTACTTTCACTGCCAAGAGTTTTCCTGCCATAGACAATTATTGGTCTAGAGGGGACTTTTTCTTTCTTCTTGAAATTTAGCTCCTTCTAAGAAACCTATGTAAAATTAAGTACTTCATTAAACTGACAATCTGGTAAGACTACCTTTGTGCTTTGTTTCTTCTAAGGCAAAGTTAAAGAACATATGAAATGGAAGAAACATTCATATATAGACCTCAGTAAAGAATTTGTTCCTCAGTAGCTAGAATGGTAAAATGGGGAAAAAATAAGAAGATACAGTTTATGTCAAACAGCACTCATTTTCTTAAAGGTTCAGAAAAAGAGAAAAGCATTCAAAATTGAAGCCTTTATTTCAAAACAGATCACATGCAATTAGTTTCAAAATTATTTAGCTAAATTAAACCCTTATATTACTTGGTTTTAATTTTGTCTCATTCCATGATATCTCGCATTCTATGCTGGATATACCTCTTTCCAAGTATGTGAGGTCTTTGAAATCTCTGGGTGTAAGTTTATATTTTAGAAGCAACACTTCCATGAGAGCTCATGGCATCAAGCATCTGTTTCAATATAATGTTTTTAAATGAGGAGAAAGCTCTGAATTTCCTAAAGGTTTTCAAATGAGTCGCAGGAAACAAGTCTGTTCACTTGTGGTCATCAAGATCAGGATGATCCTACTTTTCATCAAGAGCATTAACGGCAATGTTACTTATTAGATGATTTTCCAGACAGGTGAATTTTTCGTATTTGGAGAAATCCAAGTTTTATTGTCTATTATATCTCCTGTCATTCTGTTAGTTGCTGTACTAATTACTACATACTGTTACCAATTAAGCGCTGTGTTCACCCATGTTTGTCTTCTGTGCTCTGCCCTGGTGTGTTTTAAGTGGACAAAAAATTACAAAACATCCGAAAATTTCCTCTAAAATAAATGACAGGAAAAAGGGCAGAGCAGAATGAGAAAGTTCATAATTTTAAACACTTAAAATCAGAGTGGCAGAATAAGAATAAGGGATCAAAATTGCTTAAAATTAGGTCCAAAGGTGACAGACCTTGTTTAGCTGGATAGTTTTCAGAGGATCATCATATTCTTGAACAACGGGATAGTTGAAGCAAATAATAAAGCTAAAGCAGTGAAAGAGAGAAATATTATACAGTCTACTAACTGCAGGTACAAGCTTGGTTAAATAATATCCATAATGTAAGACATATTTCAGTGAGGACTAATTTAAATGTAATTTTAAATATATAGTGATGGATTAAAAAATGTGTTATTGGAAAACTGTAATAAGCAATGCGAAAACAAGGTTTTGCTACATTCATTGTTCACAATTCCGTCAAGAATAGTTGGTCACTGAGGTGATATCAGAAAGAAAAAAAAATGGTTACATAGAGCAACAGCCAGTCTGCCCCACGGCTGGAGAGCATACATTGAAACACAACTAAGGACATTCATTAGATGCATTTCCTTTTCCCAGGATGGTTATGGCACAAATAAAGGCTTTGGCATCTGTGATCTATTTGTATTATTATATATCAGCAAGAAATTTTCAATAGGACTGCATTTTGTCTTCATATCTATATTTTACACACTGTTCACCATATCGTAAGAAAAGAGCCAGAAAGAAAATCTGAGACGTTTGCAAGCTTTGCTCCAGCAGCTGCCCCACTGGCATTATTTTGCTCGTTAATTGTATGAAAACAGTTCCCTCAAAACCAAATTCTGAGGAGTTCAGGGGATTTGTCCATTTGTTGGCTTGGGAAGGTTTGCTCCAGAAAGCAAAAGTAATGGTGGTAGGCTGCTACTTTAGATGACATCATAAGTCTTGAGAGGTCAACATGAACACCCATGATGGCCATGGGAAAAGCACATTTTGACATCGATGGTCTCCAGGTGGTGCTCAAGGGGAGCAAAGCAAGTCAGCATCACCATGGGACACACACAGCCCGTGTTCAAACACCAAGCGGCTGCTGGACCTTGTCTCTCCATCTGAGAAGGGGCTCATTGTGCATCCTGCGCTATTTAAGAATCGTCATGAATGGACAGCTTCATTTTTCTCATAGCAGAGGGAAATAGATTAGAAGTGCGAGAAAAAAAAAACCCTGCAGACTCGTAAGATTTAAAGCAAAAAAAGGGTTCAGTCCTAAATCCCTCACGTGCCTGAAAATCCCACTGCACTTTTCCCATTTTGGTGCTCAATAATTAGTCATTAACTCCCGTCTTGCGATGAACAGAGCACACTCATCTACCACTTACTTGACAAGATCAGGCTCATGTTGATTATTTTAACAGACTAATTTAATTCAGGTTTCCGTAGTTTCTCTAGGAATTTGCCAAGCAGAAATTTATCAGATTCCATATAAATCTATGTCAGGGGAACTTTAATGGAAATGACTACATTAAGAATTCAGGATTGGGCCCTTAATAGCTGCTATAATTTATCATCTTTTTAATATGGAGAAATCAGTAAAATGAAATATTCTAAAGACATAAAAGTAATAACGCAATCACTTAATATGAAAGAATAACTAGACAATACTGCCCCAAAGAACTATAGATAGCCTGCTGGAAAGGCACTAAATATAAAAGCCAGAAAAACATCAGTATTAATTTTGGGGAAATACCGTATTCATGTAAAAAAATACTAGAAAAAAAGAAAGGAAACCAACCTATTCTTCTATATCCTTGGTACCCTTTTGGAGGCCTTCAAACATGGCTTTGAAACACGACTAGCAGTGGTGGCACGATCGCAGACAGAAATCATTGTCCTTGGCTCATTTTGTGGGAAGGAGAGGGAATATCCTGGCCACAACAAAAAGGAGCTTAATTCCTGGGGAAAATTTGCAATTCGGATGTGTTATAAGCAAGAATAATGCATAAATTTGCAGTAGGTAACTATTAGCTAAATTTTCATCTGCAGCCATTATAACTCTATAAATACATGTTTTGAAGCTAATATAACCCAAATAATGACTCAAAATCAAAGCAAGAGTGTACGAAAATGAGAGGCTGTCATTTCAGTCATAATATTAAAACTAAATACAAATTCTAATAAAAAAGAAAATACAAACTGATTTACAATCATACCTACCTGCTACATTGCTTTCAGTGAGGGATATCGAATGACTTTAAAAAGGGGATTAATACTTATATCCTGCTTTTATCCAAAGGGCAGCTGAGGCACGGAAATTTGCCTACTCTGGTCTTAGAGGCCAGTGGCAGAAGCATGCTGGAAGGTGAGCAGTCCAGTAAGCTGGACCTTTGGCTGGGCCACCGAAATTGGCAGAAGCGGGTACGGGAACATGCTACAGGTGTAGGTACACCCTGAATCACAGCCAGTCACTCTGTCTTTGTCATTTAACCTCAGATTTACTTTCCTTTCAGGGACGGTTGCCGAATCCCAAGAAAAAATGGAGAGCTGATTTTAAAAGGTTGCTTATTCTTGTGGATTTCTACCTCTCATGAAGTTCCTGAAGCTACTCCACTGCTTTGAAAGGCAACATAAACCAAAAATCTCTGCCCAGCTGCTGTCAGAATCCAAGAAACTCAGGCTTCTGGGCAACTCCCAATTTCCATTCACATGGTAGGATCTGGACATGCGCAGGTCCTTTGGGATCTGGCTTCAAATGTCATCAAATACAAAAAAAAGGTGACTTTTTGCTAGTGGTTATTTTCAAAGGGAAGGTCCTTTCCACTGTGTGGTGATAGAAGATAAAGGAATAGAATTAAATATATTTAAAAGCAACAAAAATTTCTTAAAATGCACAGGACAAAAGCGAGAAGCCTTTTTTTTTTTTTTGTAACAGGAAATTACCATTTGCCTCTTCTAGTATTGCACGAACTGTGATAAATTCATCTTTTTGTGCCAAAGAAAGAAAAAAAGCCCTCACCCAATTAAACGTGTGTGCGCTTCGTGCCCACTGCTACAGGGGCAGGATGCAAACTTCTATCTGTGGCTGCCAAAAAAAATGGTTGTGTAGCTCTGGAAACGCTTTACTGAACTCCAGTAACACCATTTGACAATTTAGCTAACTGATAAAACTAAAAATACTGCTAATTCCCATTTGTAATACGCTAAATTGCCTACAACTAATTTAAACAATAAGTGAGCCAGGCTGTGAGTTGTTATCTGTGACCAGTTAAGCAAAATACTTTATTTGCCATCTCTATTACTTCATAAGCGTGGTGTTTAATAGATTAGCTCCTCAAATATATTCTGCAAGTGGACAGACCGAATGGCCTCAGAACAGTTAAACTCCGCAGAGAATTCACCACCTGAACTTGCCAAACTTGCCATTTTGTGATAAAATAAATGTATACGTAGGCAAAAACTTTTAGCTTCAAGCTGCAGATTTTTCTTCCCCTCCCCCCCCCTTTTTTTTTTCTTTTTTCTTTTAATCCTCAAAAGTTTCCTTCAGGTCCAGGTATTTCTAAACACACAACAGAAACAGAACCTTGAAACAACAACAACAACAAAAAAGCCAAAGTCTATGATATGCATTGGTAGCTTCCTGCTATGCTAAAAGAAATTAGCTCAAATCCCAGGATCCATCCTCAGGAGCTTAATTGCTTCAAAGAATAGGAATCTTGTCAAATTCGGTCCAAACAAACATAATCAGTAGCTTTCAAAGCTTGTTTGACATCGAGGAGGCATAGAAAACAACATAGGAACTAAAGAAACATACATCGATGGTCTGTCAAAATTTTTTGTCAGACATGATGCTATTATCAAGGCACATCAGGATGAAATAAAGTGACCTAGCTGACCACAGGCTTACAAATGTCTTGGGAAGGAAGGAAAAACGGTGAATCAAAAGGTAGCTTTGTTGCACGTCCCCCCAGGCCATCTTATTGACAGGGATGACAATGGTCCCAAGATGCACCATTATCTATGACCAGCAAGCAGACATCAAATGCTACCGAGCTGTCTCTGTCAGAATAGAAAATGCTGCTCAAAATACACAGGGCTTGTTACATTTTGTTCAGCAAAGGTTTGTCAAAAGCCAGGGTCACTCTGTGTGTGCACTGCCCTGAAGGGTAATTTTAAAAGGCAGGAGAGATGCACTTGATTCTGCAGTGTTTCTCCTGGAAGGAGACTTCGAGTCTGCGGATGACCAAAATGTTTTGAAAAAAAAAAAAATCAAAGAATGACTCAGAAAAAAAAAAAAAAAGTAAAACAAAGCTAATAGATGTTCGTTACGGCCGTGTTATTAGAAGGCAAACCACTTTTCAAAATAAACAGGTTAGGGAATTATTCCCATATTTAGATGTTTTTCCAATAAAAATTCAGTTGATTTCTAATACATCAGGGGTGGATGCTACCGTAAAGGCATGACTCAAATTGCAGTGGATAAGTACGCCCTCTTCAAGTATCTGTGTTGTACCATTATGCAGTTAATTGCAGTAAAAATATTTATACTGGCGAGAAAAGAATTGTTAATATGGTACCCTTTGGAAAGAAAAGAGAGAGGCAGTATATACAAACTCCAACCTCAGAAATGTTTGGGTAAACTTTGTTTTTCTTCGAACATCTGCTAAGCACACACTGAGGAAAGAAAGTCCAAACTGCACTTCACTAATTGACACAGAAATCTTTGTTTAAGAACTGTGTTGCTAAAAAAAAAAGTTAAAAAAATAACAAAACAAAGCGAAAGAAAACCTGAGGGTGAAAAGAAGATTTCAAGGAGTGAAAGGCATTATTGATACAGAAAAAGCAGGATGGAAATTGTCCACCGGTTCTTGTTTACGGGTCAGGTCTTGCTTTTTCCCTTAATGGCCGTTGCTGTGTTATGGATGGGAATGGCTGTACCAAGAGAGCAGAAAAGGAGCCACGAAAATTCATTGGCGCTGCCCTATACAGACCAGCCAACACAACGTGAGCCTCCGCAGTTAATTTAATGGTTGCATCTTGCCCTGGCGACGTTAATTAAATGCCATATGAGCCTTTCTGTCCGTGTCCCCAGGTGCTCAGTGGCACATAGGTGCTCTGATGCTCCCCCCAACAAACTTCACGTCCCGAAAGCATCGCGTTCCTTCACTTCAGTCCTCAGCTATCCAGACCCATCTCCCTGCTGGCTTCCGCTATCAATTACTGTGACTCCTCAGAGCATGTAACTGTCTTGCTCTCTTTCTTTCCTTTTTAAGGATAAATAGTAGAACAAAAAAAAAAATAGAGGAAGAGAAAAGAACAATCCAGTTACAGCCTTTTGTTTCAGGTTTGTGGCTCCGAGGTTACAGCTGATGCTCCACTGTCCATACCCGTATGATTTTCAGGACAGAAATTAGGATAATAGTCTATCAAATGTACTTTCTCTCCTCCTAGGCCAATCTCAAGATGATAGATATGATCCTTTTGCATCTCATGGGACGTGGTCTTTTGTCCCCAAACATGCTACTATTAATTCAATGCAATAGTTTCTTTTTTCCGTTCCCTGAAAGTCGCAATCTGCTGCGGGTAAGGCTGGCTCGTCTCTCCTCCTATTTGGAGACTCGTAAGTGCCTTGAGAGTCAAGGGAGACTCCACACACCAAGTATTTGCCCACCAGTACTGCTTTAACAATTTCATCAAAACCTTCATGTTTTCTTCCTTACCTTTTTTTTCCCAACTACTATTTATGTGGATTCATATGTAGCATCTAGTTTTTAATGGGGGTGGAGTGGCATCCGTTGGTAAAATCCTACTTATTATTTTTTCAGCTGTCAATTATTGATATAGACCTTAATAGAGGGAAGGAAAAAAAAAAACCAAAAACAAATACGGTCCTCATCAGTAAATTCAATGAATGGTTAAAACATCTACATTAATATTCTTGCACATTCTAGCTCTTAAAACCAGGAAATCTTACTAGTGACTTCCGTGCTGTAATACTCCGTGGGAAATTTAGAGCTTTAAGGTATCTTTAGCATTTTGACATCAAAGCCTTCACAGAAAAATAGTTGCCTGATGCCATCTGGAAGTAAAAGAAGGCGCAAATATATCTACAATCCCTTTTGCCCACCGTTCAGTCTTGCATGAAAGAGCTCCCTGAGACCAGAGGCGCTGGATCAGTTTTAGTTGAACAGTGTGGTTCATTCTCTCCTGAACCAGGTCGCAGATATACCATGGAGACAAAAGAATTTGCAAACGTTCATTTCATAAAATCCTAGTTAGTAAATAAACCCTGTTCTACTCATCACACTGCTCATTTTCATGATTTCTGACCACACCAATATACTTAGTCTCCCGTCCTGTTTTCACAGGATTCTCACCTTTGTTTAGAATCAAATTCAATAAAAAAAAAAAAAAGTAAAAAAGCAAAAAAAGCAGCACCAGCTCTACTTAACTGGCGTGCATCCCCAGGGTGATCAAAACAAACAACCTGAGGCTAACGGATCCACACCACACACGAGGCTACGCTGTGTGCAATGAGGTAACACACTCAGGTGTGTAAGCTTTCCACTCCAAAACCAGGAGAGTAACATCACCTCTGGTTTGTTGCCATCAGCAAGAAATCCAAGCAGTACCTGCCGTTCTGCAATATTTGTCTAGCCCTGCAATAACCGCTTTAATTTATGAGTAACAGAGGGCTTACCATTAATGACAGCCAGGTTCTGGCTCTAAGAGCAGGCACCAAGCAAAGGAGTATGATTGCAGATGTTTAAGAGTAAATGTGAAAGGAAAGGAGGGAGGCATTAAAAAAAAGAGAGAGGGAGTATTGATTCAGTGTGACTGATGTGAATGAGTTAAATGATTGACTATGAAGTGTGAATTCAAATTTACTGTGAATGGAATTCACTGTGAGTGGAAGAGAGGATGCATGACCATGACTGAGTGTGACTAGGTATCATTAGGAAGAACTAAGCGAATACGAGTGGAAAGCACTGATTATCTCCCCTGTAATCTATAAATAAACAGTATTGCAGGAAGTTTTGAAAAATGTATTTAATAAGGGATTTCCACTGCCTGAATAAACTTGCTGAGGCCAGACAGGCTGATCTAGAGGAAAATGTATCATTTTACTCAAAGCTCTGTCATGTAATAATACGTGAGCCCGTATCTGACAGGAACAAAATAGGTCTAAATCTACAGCAAAACGGAATCGCTGGACTTAAAATACATGTCTTTCCAATTATCAACAAATACATTTACTAACTCATATGATATCAATTATCCCCTCTTCTACTTAGGATTATTTTCCTAACATCCGTGTTCAAATTCAGAAATATGAATATTCAGGACCGACAAATTTGGGAACCGATGCTGTCTTCTGCAGCTCAATTTTAAAAAGGTTTTTTTAGCACCAAATAAATGTCCTTTGGCAGAGCGACCAAACAACTAAATCATCACCAAATATCTGCCCTCAGAGTAACAGAGGGGAGCCTGATGTTACTCCAATTTAATTCAGTGAGAGTAAAGTGTGTTTGACAGCCCAGGATCTGAGACCCCACACGTGCAGAAGGGGCTCGGTGTCTTCTCAGCTGCTGCCCTTTCTCCACAAACAGCTCTGTTTACTTCAACGAGTTTCAGCACAAGTCAGACCAACAAGAGTCTTTGTTACTAAAGATCTGTTCAAATAAATGTTGATTTTAAAGGTGGATCCTGCCAGAGCTGAGAGCTACGACAAAATCCTACATCCTGGCGCAAGCCATTATTTACCATTGGATTCAGTATGTGCCTCACTTGAGTAATTTTCTTTCCCCTAATTCTTCTGCAATCATTACCAATCAAACAATCATCAGAATTTACGAGAGGTTTTTTTGGTTTTTTTATGTCAAGTCTCTACTTCCACTGAAAAAGAAAAGATGACAACACCGATCTCTGTGTTTACTCTGAAGTAAATGAATAATCAAAACCAAATAATGCGAAAGAGCAGAGAGGCCACGTCAGCTGGCAGAAATCTTCCTTGGGAAACCTGCACTGCTCCTTTCCCCTGCTAATACTCCAGCGATGAATTTACTGGGATGAAGAAATTCCCCAGCTCTGCCTGAATTAGCTGGGGCTTAGTCTAAGCCATGCACGTGAGCATCCTTGAACTCTGCGGTTCTTTGAGTTAGAGCATTTTAAAGTGATGTTCAGTGGATTTACATCCTTATAGCTTTCCAGGCTCTAAGTTAGCTCGGCCGATTAATAGCAACTGAGGATGTGGCTCAAACTTTTACGTGAGTCTTGGTTTGCTTTAGATTTTGCATCTAGGTGATTAATTTTACAAAGACTAGGAGAGAAACAGTTACTAGTTTACCTTTAATGCTGGATCAGCTCCAAAATGAACAAATGATTCCTGTTTGCATCTTATTGAGCATCAAGAGATACATTGGCACTCTCACCTTACAATAATTGAAGTTTTCAGAATCTGCAATAGGACTAAAAAAAAAAAGAAAATCCCTCGGGAAAAAAAGGCTATGAGAACATACTTAATTCATTCAGCCAAAGAACACACATTTCTTGAGATCACGAGAACTTCCCCCATCCTGCCTACTCTCCTTACGAGTTAGGTCAAAGGCGGGGTGTCCGCACTGCCTGTGCAATGCTCCCTGGATGTCCACCTCCCAAGCAAGACAGAAAACCACTGACAGGAAAGAGAGGGTAATTTATGCTGCTCGTGCCAAAGTCGCACGTGTTCTGTCGATGAATGGAAGACTTAATTCCTCAGGATGGCATTTTAAAGGATTTCCTAATGAGGTAAAATTCACTAATGAGGTACGGGGAAAAAAAGAAAAAACTTCACCTTTTTCACTTAGAAGTACCAAAATGCAGAGTAAGTAAATTCCAAAAATTTTCACAGCATTATAAAATAGACGTGGGTAAGAATGAGATCATTAAGACTTTACATTCTTTATAACTCAATATGAAAACTTGTTTACAATAGCTATGCTGACTTGCCTTTACTGCAGTGTAAGAGACTTGTTATTAAAGAAAAGCAAAACCGAGGTTACTAATTGTGCTACCTTGCACTGAAAGACTGGTAATGAAAATATGCCCCACCTTGTCACTTTTCTGCATGGGCACTGTTACCAGAGTCCCGTAGATTTAACACAATCACAAAAGTGCTGGCCACTGCAAACTGATATGCAAATAGTGCTGTTTAATCATAGGATGGTTTGGGTTGGAAGGGTCCTTAAAGCCCCCCCAGTGCCCCCCCTGCCCTGGGCAGGGACACCTCCCACCAGCCCAGGCTGCTCCAAGCCCCGTCCAGCCTGGCCTTGAACCCCTCCAGGGATGGGGCAGCCACAGCTTCTCTGGGCAACCTGGGACAGGGGCTCACCCCCCTCACAGCAAAGGATTTCTTCCTAATGTCTAATGTCCATCTCCCCTCTTTCAGTTTAAAACTGTTACCCCTTGTCCTATCACTCCACTCCCTGATAACGAGTCCCTCCCCATCTTTCCCCCCTTCGACTACTGGAAGGCCATTATAAGGTCTCCCCGGAGCCTTCTCTTCTCCAGGCTGACCCCCCCCAGCTCTCCCAGCCTGTCCCCACAGCAGAGGGGCTCCAGCCCCCCAGCATCTCCGGGGCCTCCTCTGTCCCCGCTCCAACAGCTCCGTCTCCTTCTGCTGTGGGTGCCCCAGCGCTGGGGGCAGCACTGCAGGGGGGGCTCACCCAGCGGAGCAGAGGGGCAGGATCCCCCCCTCGCCCCCCTGCCCACGCTGTGGGGGTGCAGCCCAGGCTGTGGGGGGGTTTCTGGGTTGCCAGCGCACGTTGATGGCTCATGTTGAGCTTCTCATCCACCAACACCCCCAAGTCCTTCTCCCCAGGGCTCTCAAGCCATTATTACAACTATTCTAATTGTACCTCTTGCACCTTCCAACCGTCTTCCAATGTCACAAGTCTTGTGTGGGGCAAAGACCGGAACCTACGCCCCCTCAGCTTTATCAGCGACTAAATACATCCTCACTCCCAATTTCAGCCTGAAAAAGATACACCGTCTGTCTGGCTGGGTTTTTTTCAGATTTTTTCTACCTTGAATAAAGTGCCTTATTTCTGATATTCTAAACAAACATTTTCTGATTCCAAGGCTCTTTCTACAGCTCACAGAAAGGTTAGGTATTGAGTGAATAATTAGCACTCGATATGCTCAAAGATTTTATTTTTCAGCTAAGCCCCTAAACACTGAAGTGAAGTGAATATTTCCATGGCTTGCTTTCCTTTTACCTACCCCTGATTTACAAAATCAGCTGGGACTACATCTGAATTGCACGTCATGTTGATGAAGGACATAGCTTCTCATTTGCAGCAGGACAAAAAGAAAGGATGCTGGGCTAAAAGAACAGTTACAGGCCATTTTTAGCAGTCAAACCAAATGTGACACACTTAAGTATCGGTATTGCCTCAGTAAAGCCAGGTTGTCTGTTCACCTTACATTACGCTACAAATTCTTAACATAGCTTTAGGTTATCCAGCTTTATTTAGCTGCCGACAGAAGGACTTTTACTATTGTGGATCAAGGCAACTGTCTCTGGAATTGATCTCATTAGCAAAGTTTCCATAGGAAAGAAGATTAGAGAAAGCAACTGATTTTCTTGACTTGTACTGGTATTTCTATGGCAGCGAAGCAATTTCATCTTCCTTCGAGGCATTGGTTTCAGGTCACATTTTTAACTGTAGTTAAGTCCTCAAATAATTCTGAAGACAATCAAGGATTAAGTGACCACTCTCCACTACCACAAAGCAAACATTCAGCACAGCCAAGCTGTAGCTTTTGACAAATGTCATTTTTTTTTGTCATAGGCTTTGTATATAACATTCAAAATAAAGGCGGCATTCTGGATTGAAATGCATACTATCTACTTCCAGTTTGAGATGACAACGATCCAGTATGCACACATTTACCCCTAAATTTGGCAGATAGAGTTCAAAAAGGTTTCAGTGTCAGAAAAAAACCTGCCTTCTTTTTAATACTTCTGGAATGCTAAAGACAGGAATATTGTGCTGCAATTCTGGGAAATATTGTTATTCTAATGTAATTTAAATATCTGCATACACCTAAAATCTTGACACAAAAATCTTTTAATAAAATCTAAAGAAATTATTTAATTCTGCAGCTGGTAAGCTCTGAGGGTTTTTTTTATTTTTCCAAAGACAATATCCTGCCCAACATCAGAGCAGAAACACTCTGGACCAGCCCAAAGAAGGGAAGGCAACAGTCTCTAAGTTTCGCAAGCAGAAGTATGAGAATAGGGCACGAACGGGAGAAAATTGATGCGGCAATTCGGAGGATTCGCTATTCTAAATCCCCTAGTTTGGAGAGAACTAAGGGGCTTAGTAATATCTATGAGGGAGGTATGATGTGGCTCTGCCTACTGCAAACAGCATCCGCGCAAATCCCCGGTCATGCAAGCTTGATGCATGGGTCCAGATTTGGCCAGCAGTCATTATTTTTTGTCTCCAAATCGCAACGTTTTTTCACTGAAGTCACATTCATAGTGGAAGCTGTCATCCCAAAGGAGAAAATCGTTGTAGTTTTTGTCCTCTATATGTACGTTATATAATTCTGACTGTTATCTCTGGGGCCTCTCCAGCAAACTTTCCACCATTCTTTCTCTGTTAGGTCTCAACGTTATCAGAGTCAGAGTTCATTTGTGCTTCTGATCGCTGGCTAGACAATGTCCCCAGGCTTGTGAGGTCTAGGATGGCAGAACACAAACATAATTTTATGGCCGCTATATTCTAATTCATTTAATTAGGGGTTTTCTTGGATCTCTGGGGTGCGTGTCCTTTCATGTTTAGAGGTTTCTACAGACAACCTATCTCCATTCCAGAAAGTCACGGGGAAAGTTCTCCTGCAAGTGTAGATCTTGTTTGCTCTCCACCAAATTAATGTTCATAAAATCGTCATCAGAATATACCTTTCCGTATTTCCTCTGCCATTAATAGCTTTGAAGAAGAATTCTTTCACAGCAACCCACAAAGAAATGCACATAATTTAGATATACTAATAACACAAAGCCCCCACGTACTTATAGTATATTTTTTAAAAATTGGAGACCCTGACAAGACTTAAATCAAAATGGTTAAAAGAAGCAGACTGATAAAAAGAGTTCTAATTAAGAAACATCTTGCTGCTAAAAAAAGTGAACTTTTACACCTATTTCATACCTCGGGCAGAGCTCAAGCAGAGGTAGATTGTATCTTTAAATAAATGAAAAAGGGAAGAAAATATATTAATCTGCATTGTGCTAATGCTTATATGCCTGAAGCTGAACTTCCACTTCATTGTGCAACGTTCTCAGCACAGACGTAGTACGGGACTCTCTGCCTTGAGAAAATTTCAGTTGAACCAAGAAAAGGTGGGAGAAAGAAAGCGTTATCTTAATTTCACAAAGGCGCGGGGAGGTTGCTTGAGTTCTTCAAGCTGATGCCAGAATTCTCCGGTAATACCCAGGTCTTATGAGGTTTTTGGGGGTTTTTTTGCATCTCTGAAGAGGTATGTACATAGACGCACACACAGTATTAAATCAAATCCAGATTTTCCATATTGTCTCTGACATGATTTACATGAAAGAAAGGAAAAAGCAGGAGGATTTCCTAGCTAATTACTTAGTACCTCAAATGTAACTACAAAAGCACACCAAAGTGCAGAAAGGAATGTCACCATGCACTTCCTATGTCTATACTAGAGCATATATACCGGAGCAAAAAAAAATTACGTTAAATGGAAGCTAAGATTAAGAACAGTAAAATAATCGCAGGGATATTATTTTAAAAACAGTTTCAAAGTGATATATTTTTAAAACAGAAAATGGAAGGAAAATATTTAAAGTCAAAAAAGTCAAATGTTTCATTTAATATTATAGTTATTTTTTTCCTTTCATTTTTGTGACAAAATAAGTGACAATAATGAAAAAAAGCCATAATTCAAAGTATTTCATTTGCAATTGTCTTCATATGTTTTTCTTTTTTTTTTAAAGAAGCTACTTGATAAATTCTGATTTCAGAGCTATGAAAATGAAAAAATTTTTAACAGTGCAGACATGCATGGAAATATTTGCTACTCAAAACCTGAAGTGTGCTCTGTAATGATTTTCTGCAAAAATTATTCCCTAATTTACTCTTAATGAGTGATAGTGTTTATACACTTAGCTAAGAGGAAAGTTTGGGGGGTTTTTTTGAGGATGTTGTATTCTCTTCCTTCATTCACCGCCACGGACAGCGAGGAGAAGGCTTCCTAAATTAATGGCAAATTATAGCTGGTCACATTTCTTGTGCCATTCCTGGCCACAGTGTCTAAGAGCAGAGATAACCAGACCAAGACCAGAGTTGATATCAACTTATATATCTGAAAAAACTCCCTTGTGTCATCCTGGAACACAAACAAAGAGCAGCCGTGAATTACTTTATTTCTGATATTCTCAGTCCTTTCCGAGGACATGAAAAATAGCAAAGTGCAGGAAATCCTGATCACCTTTTGCTGACCAAACCTATTCTGGTCAAATTGCCTCTGGTAGTCAGTACAAGGGGCGACAACAATCCTACCAAGGTTGTGGTTGTTAAATGGAAGAAAAAAAGAAGGAAAACTGAGATGTTCTGAATAAGGATACTGTGTTAAAATGAAATACTCAGTAAACTAGATCTATTTATGAGATTCATGCAGAAATAAAACTGATGACCCTTAATCTACTAGCATCAGAGAAACTCCTCCAGGGTGCTCTCATTACAAACAGAACTAAAGAAATATTATCTGGGCAGGGAGAGTATCTACAGCTTTTCTACACTATTCAGACAACTAGAATCATAATTTGCACAAATATCAGGGCACAGAAATACCACTCATAATTTTTCCTTTGTTTGGCAAAATAGTAAGAAGAAACTGTAGAAGATGTTAACTGGTGAAATGATAGATGAGCAGCTTTGTCTTGTTTTACACATTTAGCAGAGCAATAAATCTGAACAGTGATTTTTGAGTTAGCTTAAACCAATAAACAAAAAAAACCCCACCAAGACAACTTCCAACTTTCGGCGTGATTTTTAAATTCATTCAATAAAAATGAGGAAAGACAATGCATTGTTATTTTCTTTTATTCTAATAGCACCTCAGAGTATGCGAACTGCTTAACAAAACAAGGGGAATGGGTAGGCACAGAACGTCTCTTATTTTTGCCAACTCTGACATTACAATCCCACCGCCAAATATTCAAGCACAGTTCAGGGCATCCTGGAACCTCAACCAACTTTTGCCAACTCCCTGTTATGACAAGACTCTCAGACAATTAGATCCCAGCATCGGCTCTGCTATTTAAGCGAGAGAGAGTCAAATGGCTATTAAAGCTTTTTTATCATCATAACTTCTTTACATCCTTATAATGTCATCTTAAAGTCATTTCAGCAGAAAATCCTTCTAAAGTTGTTTTTTTTTACTGGTAAGACAGCCTTACAGGATCAAGCTATTCTAAGGCAGATCATAAACTGCCCGACAAGAGTCCTCATGTTCTTGCAGGAAACACCCTTTTTTTCAAGCTCCTTTGGCAGTAGTAGGTAAGAAAACAGTGGAGAAACATCAAGCCAGTTTCTACCACTAACTGTCCCACCGACCTTGTAAACAGGTACCCCAATGGAGCTGTCTCCCTCCCTGACAGATTATCCAAGAGTTTATATCGTGATATGCTATTCCTTTGTTGGCTGTTACTACAAAATGAGCTAATCAACTTGTCCAGCAATATCTTTTTCTCCTGTCAAGAACACTACCTTACTTTGCTATTATAACCTTGAAATATTCACAGTACAGGGCTTGCGACCAAAACCTGACAATTTAGCATAAAGTTTTTGGATGCTTAATCATATATATTAATAAAAAATTATACATTCCCTGAATAACTGGGACAGATTCTGATTACCTGTCTTTGAGGAAACGGACTGCTTTAGAAAATTATTTGGAGCACTGTACCATTGTACCTGTCATACACTTTTAATTAAAAATGTATTGATGCATGACTAAATTGCACACAGGGAAAAACAGACCTATTTTAGTCCAATTGCAATAATGTACACATAACCCAGTGAAGTAAGCCCATACAATTATAACAGGAAGACAGCCCCGGCACAGTTATACTTTTTCAGGTCAACCTCATACCAGATGTATATGCCGAGGAGCCAATCATCACAAATCAATGTGGACTCAATCAGCACAAACGAATTTACTAATCTACTCTAAATACCTGTAATGTAGTAATTTTTCTAATCTATTGTAAATTAAATATGTAGTGAAATGAAGACAGAATAATGACTAACACTATTTTATGGAATATTTCTTGACAAAGACGGCTAACTAAGGCAATCTACACCCAATATTTTAATACAAGACGTACACACAACCAGAAATACATTGGTTACATTCTGCTACAACTAGAAGTATGAAATCGACACACTGTTTACAAAAAAACCCTGCCTTTTGAGGTCAACATCCTCTGTTAGAAGAATATTGAATTTAGACTGATTAGAGGTAAATGTGTTCTCGGTTAGAAGAAAAGTGTAAATTCAGAAGAACGTAGTTACCACATGGCAAAGAACTAACACCTATATTGCAATGTCAGTAAGCTTACCACAAAATATCCGATTCGAATTATTTTTTAGATTTGCTATGACCTATAAGACATTAAGATAGACATAACAATATTTATTTGCACATTGGGCTGTGGAGCTTCTTGAGAAAGTGTTGATAAAAGTGTTTAATGATGAAAGATTGATTATGAGGAATGACATCATGATTAAAATACTTAATATTTGATAGATGGGTTTAGTTTCTTTCTTCACTGCTTGAGAATAAAGATGCTTCCCCAGTTCATGGAAATGCGCTGAAGACTAAACAGAAATCCGTGAGCTGCATAGATACTACAGAAGTGGGAAGTCTAAAAGTAGTTGGTTTTGCTAGATTACTGTTGTCCAGATGGATATTTCCCCTTTTGTAATTTGGTATTGTATTTCTGCTATTGAAAATTTATTTACATTGCTCTTCAGTCCCTCCCTTTCTACTCTTTTCCATGACAGGAACTCTGCACTGCCATTGCACTTGCGTCACTCGCCATAACTCTTCCAGTGAGAGACAAAAATAGTTCAAAATTGCAGACAGTTTCTTGAACACTGTGGGCTGAATTTCATCAAATAAGGTTCTTTGCATGTGAAAAAAAA
>VXBO01009215.1:84219-111232 GCA_013400135.1 Rhinoptilus africanus
GCAGCTCTGTTTAATCCATATAGACATGTCTACCCAAATCCCTTTGCTAATGTATTTCTAATTCAGATAGGCTAACTCATCCTGTAATAATGAGAGCTCCTGTGAAAATGCAGTGCATTTTTAGTATTCTTCAAATGTATTAAGCACTTCTATACCATTTTTTAGGGCTTTAGCAGGAAAAAACCTCAAACACATAGATATATATGCAGCTTTCTGAGTTAGGCAAGCTGGTTTCTCTCCTAGTGTAATTGTGAGGTTATTTAGGAGAAATGAGTAGCTACTGGACAAAGCCAGACAATAAACAATATTTACTGCACAGGCAGAGATCCACAAAGGGCATTTCATCCCTTCCCCTGCCCCCCAAGCATCCTGTTTACCCGGCTAATGTTGGCCGCTACCACTAAGTGTCAAATTCTCATTTTTTTTAGAGCTGGAAACAGACCCTGCCGTATCTGCAAGGTAAGAAATACGGAGTAGTATGTCAAAGTATTTATTTTTTTTTTAACGTTAAGCACCTTTTTTTTTTTTAACCTGCCTCATCCTGCCAGCTGCGCATGACAATTGAAAATTCAACCTTATCAAAAGAAAAATAGACAGAAATTAGGAGAACCGGAGCTTTTGTGCAGCTGTTTCACTTCCTTCCCTTGCTCTGCTCCGCAATCGCTATCACTTCCCGGCTCTCCTCCTCCTCCCAACTAACCTGAACTCCCTGTGGCAAAGTCCAAACGCTTCAGCTACATGAATCAGGCCTTTAAATAATCACTAAGGTAGAATTCTAAAAAGCCTAAAATTGACATCATCCCATTTCTGAGCCTTTACCATTTACTTACACCAAGGTGAGTGTTTGAAGTTTTTAAAAGAGAGTTTGAAGGGAGGAATCTTGCTGGTTTTGTCCCCCCCAAATTTCTCTAACAGTAAGACTTTTGTGGATGGAATCCATTTAGGAAGCCTACCTACTTCAGCCACCTCTCCGTTTATCACACAATTCACAATAACATAAGACAGAGCTTCCAGCCCGTGTCCTCCTGAACCCTCCTACTTGCTTTTCATATTTCACATACACACACAACCAGATTTACTACCATACTCCTACTGCTGCCTACAGTATCTTTACGTAACTTGCTATCATATTTCACACAAAAATGGCTTTGATTTAGTGTGATGGCCGTACCAGCTAATTTTCTCCTTAGAATAATATTATAATTTTATATATACATATTATTCACTAATTAGCACACTGTTATTCCAATGTCACTTCATATATCCCCTGCTTTTTCTCTTACAAGCTTTTCTTCTCTTTTCTCACCCGTTCTAACCTTCTTTTTTATTTCCCATACATTCCTTAGTTCACATTGAACTGCAGAAATGAACGTCTCGAGAGCGTGTCACCCGTGTAAGTTCTGGTTGGGTTTTGGGCGCTTGTTCTTGGCAGCAGACAGGAACAAGCAATTGTCAAGCGGGTCGTGGAGAGCACGGCAAACAACACACGCACAGCTGGAAGCATCTACTGATAGGTTGGGCAGGAATTACGGATCACACGGAGGGGTCAAGGCAGCTCACAGTGCGCTACATAAACCACGAGAAGTAAATGACAGGCCTCCTGGTAACATGTATCACTATTTATTATTTGCCTTTGGTTATTAATCTTGTGATTGCATATTTCTGGTAAGTTGTTAGCCTTATGCTACTAAATTTTAAAATTATAATAATTTTAGAAAAGAAACGTTTTTCTTAGAAAGTTATTTGGAAGTGGGATTAATGTAGCACACGATAATTAAGTACGCATATGATTCCTGTTTACATATGGCTCATCATACATTTTAACTGGACTTAAATTAGCAAGTGATATACTGACACTTCTCTTCTTCAATCATAAGTGCCCCCAGACTATATTTTCTTTTTAAAACTCAGGTGTCTAATACTAACTAAGAATAATTAGACTTTGAAGGTCACAGAGCAGCTGATGCAATTTGCATCCATGATCAGGGAATGAATATCCCCTAATCAGATAACCAGTACAGATGGACTGCCTCATAACACATACCACCATGCTTATTTTCATTCATTTTAATATGTCATCATTTAGGTGCTTTAACTAATTCTGTAACATGCAAGGAAATTAATAACGCTACTTACAGATGGAATAAAAGTTTCTCACCGGAAAAGACACAGCAGATGATTTTGAAATGAAAAATTAAAATTACATGGACTTTCCTACGTGAAACGCACGAGGAAAATGTTGCATTCAAACAATCCTGTTCAACAATTTTACAAACTATCAAGATGTTTGCTCCATCGATAGAAAGCATAAGACCTCACTTACTTCCCAGGAAAAGATATTACTTGCACCAGAGTATTAACTGCATTTTAAGGGCTTATCATTATATAGGTTATAGAACAAGATTTTCTGAGATCATATAAAATGAAGGATATAGGAGGAAGAAAAGGGTTCCATATTCAGATGGATGTTTGGAAAATAGCATTATATGACTCAAGGATACACATCACTCTCCTTGCTGCAGACACTTTAGGAAATCAGATCATGGGTTTACAATAAAATTACGGCTATTCATTACTACCATCATTTTAAGTGCAGTTGTAACGGCATAGATATTAGTGGCGCTTCAAACAGTTGTGACTACTAAAAGGTGCTGGGTATTCACTTTTCCAGTCCCACACAAGCAGCAAGGATGGATGTAGCTTTCCTAGCTCACTCGTACTATTCTGAGTGTGTAAAATTGTGCACGTGCTCATGTCTCTCTGTGATCAGGACACAATAAATTTTACTATTAATTTAATGCCTTCCCACAAAACTAGATTCTGGAACAGAAAGACAAATGGACATTTTTTAAAACTCCTAATATATACAGGCTTAAGCATATGCAGAACATTAAGATACAATGGTCTTAAAATTGAACAATGCAAATAAATATTAGCTGCTTGACATTTTTAACTGAAAAATATTTTTCCTAATTTAAAAATACACAGACACGTTCCCCTTTCCAAGCTCTCCTCCACAAAATACCAGTTTTAAAGGTAGTATATTTTTTTAATGGTTCAGTAAAGATACACAACACCATGAAAACAGGGGTTTATGATGGCCTTTAGCTACAGCAATGTGAATGGCGCCTCTGCAATTTTTATTTGGTTTAAAAAAAAAAATACTTTCTCAAGTGATGTAATAGACCTTCCCATCAAATCTCCTTTCCTGCTTCACAGAACTGCACATGTATTGGTTTTTATATACCAATGAGTTCGTTGGTGATAAAAATGCTGCCAAAAGCCGTCTTTGATGAATGGTAATAAATTCAAATGCCTCATATTACACCGCACATTTTTTTTTTTCTTAAGGAGAGAAGGGAAAACATACAAATTCATCATAATTCACACTATCTATTTGACCCTGTAAGTATGAGCCAAAAAATCATAGCATCAAAAAAGCAACAATTCCAGCTAGTTTTTTGCTTCTGATACTGCTAACCATAAAGATATTTAACACACAGACTTCATACCACAAAATAAAGAACAGTGCATTTATGTTTGTTAAGCTATGAAACATGAATGGGAAAATAAAATTTAAATTACTTTGCTTCAAATACCCCTTTCCAAATGAAAGAATGCTGGTAAAAAAAGACATTTGCACTGTGAAAGTTTTCTAAGGGCTTGGGTAAAAGAGAGCAACCCCCAGCAGCAAAGCCTGAATTCAGAGTGTATCTGTATTGTTATTTGGAAGTGGGAAGAAAGAGGATTACCTAATGTTCAGGCTGTCGGATTCAAGATTTGGAAGAAGGGGTCAATTCGAAGGTACCAACATGTTCCTCACTTCATCGCTGTCCCTTGCACCTTGGCCATGCATGATAATCTGGCCCCCATTTTTAAACCATTATTTTACAACAGAACGTTTCTTTCTTCACCTTATTTGTCTTCTATATTTTTTTAGCAAAAACTATAGAAAGTACCTCTGCATACCAAGAATATCACCACACCATTTTTCCTACAAACGACTCACCCTCAGTTCTACTCAGTAATTTCCAGACCAAGCTTTTGTGTTATTTCTATGCACTATGCACATTTTCTATTTCTATCTCGTCTTGCCTCTGAAATTATGCAAGTATTAGTGAGCTGCTCTGAAAATGTTTTGCTCTCCTACACTTTTTTCTCAAATGCTACCTATCTCAGATATAAAATTGCCCATAATCTGAGCCAACATTTTTTCCAGACTCATCATCAATACAGCAGCAATACATGTGGCCAGCTCAATGTCTCAGCACGTCAGAAACATTTCACCGTTAGATATTTAAGGAATATTAATCAATACCATGGCATCAGTTTTAATACTCTATTGACTGGCTATATCCTAAGTATAGATGAGCGTAAATTCAATTGGAGATTCTGCTTCAAAATAACCATGACCTGTGTAAACGCAGTCCAGGAGTTGGTTTAGACTGGGAAATAAGTATTCGATAAATAAGACATGCTTGCCATTGGTTGTTTGAAGACAGAAAATACAGTGACAACGCATCCTGTTGCACTATAAGGTGTTTTCCTTACACCCCATGGGGTTACTCGTTGATACAGCGAAGCACAGCGTACCTTTTTAGCTGCCTTTTTGTTATCTATTTGATCAATATCCACTACAGTTGTTTGCAATCTGTATCCCTTCAACTTTGGCTGTTTTCTATCTCATACGCAACTGAACCTGTACAGAGGTCATTAAGCAGCAAATGTGTTAAATAGCCTTTAGCATACTTTCAGCATAATCTTCTAATTGCTTTTCTCTCGGTAGGTAAACACAAAATAGTTTTCTTAAAAGAGAACGAGAGAAATACAGAAACTTTGCCTGTTTCTTTAATGACTTTTATTGATAGTTTTGTTTTGCTTCTACTTCGGCCCTGAATCCCACAGACTTCTATATCTTTGTCGGCATTTTAAATCAGTAATTTATGTCATAGGTTGAATCACATAATAATGGCATTTATAGTTTATCATACTCACATAGCTTTCTGGGTGTGTACCTCGGAGGCAAAAGAAGCAAATTTTTATTAACACATGTTTATACATAATTGACCATTTGGGAAGTAGGAAGGAGAAATGGCTGTGATTTACATAGTTTAAGAAATGTCTTAGAGCACCTCACCCAGTCTGGAGCTCCCACTGTGACAGATGAGCAAATGCCCATGGGAGATGACAGCATGGTATTTATGGTATTTCCTTCTGAGACAATTAAGTAACATATGCCAAGACCATAGGGATTATCTCTGAGCTACACAGTATGTAACTCTATCTGAGGAGAAATATAATATTTTATAAATTTGACAAACCATAAGAAAGGAAAAAAATTGATTCACCCATTTTAATAGTGCAGTAACTTTTCCCTGACTTAATCAGACATTTCTTGGGCTTTTTTGCAATAAAATGGTGACAAGCTAACATCCCACATACTACCTCAGAGCTGCTGTGCGGCACTAGCAAAAATCTCATACTCGCACACAAAGTACACACTACTATCCCATGATTAAATGATCTGGCAGCCCATTTGCTCTAGAACAGCCCTGATTTTACACTTACAGTAAAGAATAAAGCAAACTTTAAAATCTATACACTTCATGGAAGGTCTTTGATGCAATCCCCCCAAATAAGAGCTATTTTTCTGATGTTTAGAAAACCTCATGGGCCTGGATCTTCACCAATTTTCAACTTGTGCAGCCATTTATTCTTTTGCAAAGTGCATGTGAAACATATCACTAATGATTTGCTCTTGTTTTATGCACACTTTATCTTAGCAACCTGCACAGTATAACAACTTATTTATGAATGCACTTAAATTCCCCGATCTTCAACAACTCTATACATTATGCCAATATTCTGCATCTGCAAGACCAGTATGATACAGGTTATAGGACGAGAGTTTCTCTATGTATTGGCAACAGTGCAACCATTCCAGGAATTTATTTCAATTTATTTTATATTTTTTACTTCAACTTTTTGAAACAATGGATTTTTCTTGTCCTCCAGTAAAAAGAAATAAATCCAAGGAATGCTTAATGAACGTATCATTCTGCAGAAATTCGCTTTACGAAGCAGTAAAAAACCACATTTGTTCTACATACTCAAAATGGTATCAAATATTAGGTGAATGGCTACAAGTGAAATCCGGTATGTGTCATAGCATTTAAGATGTCACACGGACTGCTTCAAAAACTCTCACATGTAAATCTGAAATTTCTCATGCCTAAATAAGAAAAGAGAATGGATCAAGAAACAGATTTCCAATAAACCAAAAGATCAGCTTGCATATAATCTCTTCCCAAATACCAAAGATGCCAAAGTATTACTTCATAGATAAAAACTCTTTCATTTTTATATCATTTTTATGAGTTGAAATTGAAAAAGCCAGATTTTTACAAAAGTTACAGCTGTCACCATTTATATCATTGTATCTTCGGCAGCCCCTAGTTTAACAGGGTACCAGCTCCAAAACAATAATATTACTCTTCCAAAATTTATAATCAAGTCTTTTTTATGCATCGTGTATCCAAAGAGTTGATGACTTTTAACCATTCCTGCTGAAAGAAAACACGACTCTCTAACAGAGTAGCTTTTATGATTTCACACCATATTTTTGCTCCAATTCACCAACCTGTGCCAAATTCTGAACTTGCTTTATTACTTTATATTTAGCCCAATAGGCTTCCATTAATATGAAAATCCGTATTGGAATTTTCACTTTAGAAATCACCTAATGAGAATGGGAAAAAAAAGCCCAAACCAACAAACTAAAAATACAAATCCCAGAAGATATATTAATTACTCCAATAAATGTAAAACTTGGGTCAAGAATATAATAAAGGCATTAATTACAAAAAAAACCCCAAGATGTCAAGGCTGCTTTTTCTTTCAACAGTCAAGGGTTGAAAGCTCATGTTCCCCTACTAGAGATATCATGAGATAAGAAAGTAATGCTCCAGAGAGGATATTACTGAAAGTTATGGATGGACTAGTTTGGCAACTAATAGATCCTTAATGGCTTTCAGAAGTAGCCTATAATCTCTGGTAATACCATCTCTAGAGGGTCTTCATGATGTATTACGTAAGAATGGTAGCGCTTCTAAATATAGTTTGTATCACACTGATTACTCCGCCATTACATTTTTTTGTGAGATTATAATGGCATTTTTGGAGTTTGTTCTATCAACACTGAGAACATTTACAGTTGTTAACGTTTCTTCTTATGACATTAACTTTATTTCAAAATTCTTGGAGCATTGATTATTTTGTGAAAAGGGGAATATTTACTTTGAAAGGAAGCCTGGTCCTTTCTTTCTTACTGCTCTTCAAAAGCTGATATTTACACTTAAGATGGTGACAAGAAATCAAAAGACACTGAAAGCAGTTGTGGGTGCTACCATAGGTGTATGTTTCATTGTTGTTCAACTGTCCCTGTGCAGCACTACAACTGAGTTTACACATCCTCACGGTTTTTTTGTTATCTTCATAAACATCTCAGGTGTTTGCCCTGGCTACTAGGTGATTTTTACACAAATGTTCTAAGCACATAAGAAAAATCGAACACGATGCTGGGTTTCTCTTTGATTCACACAGTTTTTTTCCTTTTTTCAAGTGGCCCTTTGCTCCAAGCTGATCTGCTCATGCAGGGTCTGATGCCTTTTCCTGGGAGGCTGCAGGCAGCGTAGGAAGGGGCTCAGCACAGACCAACACTTGGTAGCAGCATCCAGCCTCTGCCAAAACAGTTCTAGGGCAGGAATAATCCTCACAGCCATACCTTCTGTTTCCTCCTCTCCCCTCAGCTCAACAGACGTCAGAGCCTCCCAGACACGCACTTCTCGCTCAAGCACCAAAGATACAAATAAATACAAGTGTGGATCGGTCTGGCTGTACCACACCACAGTACTGATGTGCAGTGGTCAGAGTGCAGAAACCTTCTACGCTCCTTTAATTATTGTGGTTAACTTCACTCTAAGTGAACGTATTCAACAGTTCCTCCATTTTCCGTATTATAACCACGCTATTATAGTTTAGATCTGACCAATGTTTCCAAAAGACATGAAACGTGCTCTGTCCATAACCACCCTCCCCTCACCACTCAATTCATAAAACTAACATATATATATGTGAAAGCAGCTTACTTTCCTTTTGAAGAATTGCTGCTCTTCGTGTGAAGACACATCGTTTGGCAAAGTAGGACAGGCATCAGTTCTCAGAGATAGTCTTTCCAGTTACAAGCCTATTAAATCATACACGAACAATATATACTTAATACACAGAATACCTAGTTTTATTGAAAAAGCTCACTAGGTTGTCCTGGGTTTTGCCCCCCTTCCTGCAAGAATTCGTTTAACGTTCTCTGAACAGCCATGCATTTACATGGTGCTAACTGATGAATACTGAAGTCATTAAAGCAGCATCTGAAAATGCAAATACACCAGAGGCTGGTAAACACACCCAAGCTCAGTTGGGTGCTGTAGGCACCCAACAAAAGGAGATCCAGATGCCAGAATATCTTGCTATGCCTCTTCTTGCATCACTTGGGAAGGTACAGTCTTGGAATTAGTCCTCACGTACTAAAAGGCTACACCACAGTATTATACACGAAAGGTCAGAGCACCACAGCCTCCCAGATACCAGACAGCCTAATTGTCCACTCAAGCCAAAGATATGTTCGCCCTGAACAGTGATGATGTCAAAATACCACATGGAATTTTATGCTTAAGTCTGTCTGGTTGTTTGGTGTTTGGGGTTTTTTTTTTTCCTTTTTTCAAGAACAGGAAATATGAAGTGAGTATTACTGTTGAAAAAGAATCGCACATTGCTATTACAGTGGGGTAGTTTAGGATGAGTGCAATTACATCAATATTATTGTAATTAATGATTACATCATGCTTTAGAAAGGGAGTACAGAAAAGGTTGGTATTAACATGCAAGACACGGCAGAGTGATATCAATACTCATTTTACTGTTCAGATTTTTTTTAAAAAGCTAATAGCTGTCAAAAATACCCATTATAGGCTAGTCTATAATTTGTAGAAGTCAAGTAATACATTTTTTTTGAAGGTATAATGGATGCTCCATGGAGCAATTATTTTAGAAAGACAACTTCATCTCAGCTGTCTCATGCCAGCAGAACTATTTAAGAGCCAGAAATGCATAATTCAACATGGAAGAGCTGTCAGATTTGAGAATACCTTTAAATTATAAAAACTTAGCACCACTAGTCAGTTATAATTATAATGGAAATGTAGTTTTCTGTCGTTTTATCATAGCAAACATCTCTTAAGAAGCAATTTCATGTGTTAAAATATTTTGGCAAAGTGACTTTTGATTCTAAAGGGATACAGATTATCTAGTTTTATACCTGAATATTTTTCTCACAAATTGAATGTAACAGCTTACAGCGTACAAGACGGTAAGAGCAAGAGTATTATTAAAATCCCATTGGAAATTGTTACCATGAAACAATGAGCAGCATAACTCACCGGGACAGGTCAAGTTATGCACAAAAATATTATTTTATTACAAAATATGACAAGACGGTTTTTCATCAGGCAGTCAATTATTTTATACAGCACACAGCCAAAATACAGAAGACACTTCTTTTTTTGACTTTGCCTTCTTTTAGTAACTATGAAAACCAAATTATGAATAGCTGAAGTAGTCACTTGGGTGGTTGTAGGATCAACACAGCATACTAGAAGTGCTCACAGAAAATTAAGGTGATACTTAAATCCTTTTCTTTTTAGTTTTTGTTCACTCTATTGCCATGCCAGTTCTTTTCTCATTAGGCAGGACCAGAAAAATTGTCCCTGGCTTCACTCAGAAACAAGCCTGTTGACTTATTATAAGGTTATATGGGATGATTAATGTGTATTTTTTGTTAGTTCCCTCCAGGAGCTGAACCCAATCAGCACACAAGGGTCACGGGCCATATTCCAGGTACCAGGGTTCAAGTCCATTTTCTTTTCTCACCTTGTTTGCTGAGACCCACAGCAGGTCCCAGTCCCCTCCTGTACAGAGGAGACAATAAAATCAGGAGTTGCTGGGTTTTGCTTAGTTTTTTAAATTAATTTCCAATAATTTTATAAGTTGACCTCTGTTCAAATCAAAAGAAATAAAGCAGAATCAGGACTTTTTTTTTTTTAATGTTCACAAAAAGTTAATTCTACAACTAGTCCTACTAATTAGTGTCATAGAATTGCCTTTTTGAAACTATTAACAAAGACCTTTGCGTGGCCGTTTTTCAGACAAATTAGCTTTTTGATGTTGTTGTTGTTGCTGATGACCATTATGCTTCCCAGCTTTCTATTGGCCTTTCTCCTCAGCCCACACATACGGTAGCGGAACAGCATTTTCCCCTCGTGGATGATTAGTTGTGGTCAGTTGGTTTTATTTATATAGTAGCTAACTAAACACCCTGATACTGTACACATTCATGTACATGTTTAAGTTTAAAGAACTTAATCTAAGGTGCTTTAGGTAAATTTTAAGCAGATTTGGGGTGAAAAAATGATGAATTTTATCATTAAATATAACAATCTTGAGAATGAAGTTTCAATGCATTAAGTTTTTATAATTATAGGGGCCATATAGCTTCAGCATCATAACACAGGAGGGCAGGAATGATGACCCTCCTTTTTTGTTATTTACTCTTTTTCTCCTCCCACAGTATAAGAAGACATTACATCCAAAAGATGGAAAGTTATCTTATCATTCTCTCCCTAAAGATACCAGCATATTAACAAATTGCTGAGAAACAGAAGATCTGATTCAGAAAGTATCAATTTCTTGTTTCTATGGACGCAACATGATGTAGTATTGCATAACATAATACAAATTAAGGAATTAAATTGGTTTCATTTCATCTGATTTTCTGGCAGACTTTAATGTGTTAAGTATTTACTAAAGAGGCAATTGGAATGCATACAGCATACAGAATTATAATTTATTAACACATCTTCAGTAGTGGCACACATTATCTTCCACAGTCTCACCTGTAAATTTCTGGGTTAAATCAGGTTCTATCCCAGTAGCATGTCAAGTCTCAAGACAGGCAGGGGTGTATTCAACCAGCAAATTTCCAGCATACTGTAAGATTTACCTTTATTCTGCATCTTTTTCATGTAATACACCGATGTAATTGCTTAAACAGAACTTTGAAATTAATGCTATAAATACAAATTTGGGTTTTGCAGGACATCACACCGTAGACTTTTAATGAGTCAACAAAATTGTAAGTTTGCTACTCTATAGTACTCCACATGAAGGCAATTTACTAATAATGAATAATAAATATATTTTAATAACTCCTCGGTTTGCTGTGCCACATATTTAAGTGTAACATGGGACTACCCCCATCCTCTGTAGACGTGGCTTAAAGGTTATCAAAGGGGCTGCTGCTCCTGAGCCATTGTTTCAAAGAAACTACACAGGTTTTCTCATAAGCAACATTTTCATCTCATTTCTAAGTCCACACAGAATGAGCAGTAATAGTGCAAAGCTGCAGTAACTATTAAATTTCACGTCATATAATTAAAATTAGCAGTGCTGGGACTCCACACTTGTGTGCCATACAACTCAGGAAAAGTTAATATTGCATCATTGGAGACAAGAAAAGAAAAACACTTTTTTTTTTGTTCCTAGTCCTTAACAGCAGCAGGCATTTTTTTTGAAATTCAGATGCTTAGTTCCTACTGACTTCAATAGGATTTGAACAGCCCTACAAAAACGCGATATGGTGTTTGGGACCCAGGCTGGTATCTGCATCACAGCCTATAGGAACCAGGTAGTCCATGCAGAGTTTGCCTATAGCCATGCTGCATTGCATGGGCAATGGGGCTATATTCAGTATGCAAAATGAGGTATTTTAACACGTTTTTATCACAACAGCTACTCCAAACACAGCATTTAAATTTGGTAGATATTTTCTTTTTCATTTCACTTGAGAGCGAACATAAAGATGAAGCAACTCAAGGACATATTGCCTCCTGGCTTCCTTTGACACAAAGTGTATTTACAGTATGGCCTAAAAGTTTTTAGTCCAGTTTCTCAGTCCAACACTCTTGAATTCGATTAATGGAGACATTCTAGCACTTACGTCAAGTTATGCTGCATATAAATGGGGATAAAAGGATTACCAGGTTATAAATCAATTGAGAGATTCAGGGATATAAATCTCAGGGACACTAGGCTTCAGCGTTAATGGAAATGTAGAATTCCATTGGCTAATCACAATTTAGATTGCTACCAGATACATCACTGAATTTCACAGGGTGCCCTAATAAAACTCCCGAGCACTGTGGGGAGTTGGAAACAGTAGGAAAAAAAAACCTTTTTTTCCTGGCTGACAGAAATCAGCTTCCATACTAGCCATGGGCTTGTCCAGTAAACTGTGCAAAAAATGTTGATGTCTTAGACGAGAAATAAACTACATCACAGTGGTGGTAGGCAGCATTGTTCTTTTTTCATATGCGTAATTAAAAAAATGAGGCCTTTGTACCTAAATTAGTCTCTTGGAAAAGCAGGCACAAAGATAAGTGTAGAAAACTATACGTGTACAAAAACGCACAACTTGCGTGACAAAGTTAAACAAAGTTTTTAGACCATTAAGTAACATCAGCTTTGTAGAAATGTAGGGTTTGTTATTACAGAGAAAAGTTGATTTTCCTTCCCTTTGACAGACAGTGTAAGATGGAGGGAAGCCTCCAGTATGTACAAAATATAACAGAATACTTCAGCTACCCTACTTGGTTCTTGATGAAAAGGAAAGAAGATGGTTACAGATGAGTCAGTTCCAAAGGCAGAAATCTCAGACTTGGTGCCGAGGAACATAGAAAGCAGGAGTAACAGCTGGGAAGATATCTTTGCTTCAGCACAACTGGGGAGGGGGGAAGAATTTCATGGGAACAGGAATACTCAACTTTCCTCAAGGGTATGATATCTTCTGGCTGTGTTTGACAGAGTACATTTCTGCTGAACACTATAAGAAACAAAAGCCAAGGAGACACTATGGGAAAGGGGATGTTCAGCGGGATATGCAAAAACGTCAAGGACAGTTTATACCCAAAGGGTCCTCCGTGACTTAATAAATACAATATGTAATTCTTAAAACAAACCAAACACAAACAAGTTAAAACCAACTCAACTCATTCACTGATTAGTTGAGGGCTTTTGCAGAGTATGATATATTTTGAGCTTATCTAGAGCCTAATATTATCATGAAAATGACCTAATGTTTAACTAAGAATTGTCCTATCTTCTAGATAGAACAAGAGGGGGAGAAATGTATTTTAAAGGCTTTCCTTTGTAAGAAAGATGACATATTAGAAATCCCTTGACTGTTGTATTATGTACAAAACATATCCAACAGAGAGGCTCTTGTAGTTTCCCATAAATACTTGCTGAACATCAGGATATTCTATTGGAAATAATGAGAATGCACTGAGAAGGCATGACCCTGAGCAACTCGAGTGGGGAGCGTGGCATGGAAGATATTAAATCATGCTTTCTTTTGTCATTGCCAATTATATATTCAGGTTCCATGTCAATGTTTAATATATCATCATAGCAATGTATTACACTTCCAATGTGTAGTGCATAATCACAGTAACATCACTCTGATGTCATATTAGACTCTGGCAAAGAGCCACATTATGAGTAAAAATTGGGGCTTACCAAGAAATGTCTACAATATTATTATTTTTTTAAAATATATGATTAATTTTAAGCCAAACCAAAGAAACAACACATTTGAAGGAGTGGAGGTCATTTCCAACTATTACTTCATAGTGTACTTTGGCTCAAAGCCAAAGAGACAGAAGGGGAGACCCTGTAATAAAATATCTTTTACTAATTTATTCATTTTTTAGGGTTTTTTTAATAGTGAGGCTGAAGATTTGGAAGCACTTTGGCATTTTCTGATGAGGTTGGGGGGCTTCCTGAGATTATCACTGTTTCCCTTTTGCCAGGCAGCCAAATGTATACACCATACTGCAATGTATTTTAAGTTAAATGATCAGTGACTATCCACTATATCTGCAATGGCACACACACATTTCAAAATTCATTGTTTGGGGCATTTTTATGAAACACTGAATGTTTTAGTTTTTATTTGGAAAGTTTTTGGAAATCCAGGAGTGTTGAAGATGAGAGGAGAGTTGCACGCTATTAAATTTGTTCTGCCACAATAGGAATGAAAAATGCGTAGGTGGTCAAATCTGGATTTCTGGGATGGGTTCCTAAATGAGTTAGTAGCATGCTATCCAAGTTTAGCTAAGCTCCTTCATTATGATATGGTGTCTCACTTCTCACGTCCATAAAATAGATGCATTCCCAAGTTTACAGAGATGATGCGTGCCTTCATTCATTACTGCTCGTAAAACAATTAGATGTACTCAGATGGAAGGCATTAGAGCAGAGTAAAGTATCATTATTTTTTATGCTATTCTCTATGATAATGAGAAATTCAAGACACTAGAAGCGTATTAAATTTTTTCTAGACAGAAGGGATAGAGTAATATCCCTTATGGCTACAAAGGTGCAATAGACCTTTTTATGTCTTGAAGGAAAAACCTCTTTTATGGTTTGCTTCCACTCACAGTAGAACCTGGGTCAAGAAACTGTGTAAAGCTCAAGTCTCCTCTCATTCACACCTCAAAGTCATCCATTGAGCCCATGGACTGTAGTAATCCTGGCCATCCAAGGCTTCCTGTTGAGATGTGCTTTTGACAGAGAAAGTCTCGAGCAATATTTTCTCACACTTCATCCCATAAGTTGATTACAGTCTGTCTCTCACCTTCTTTTCAGGCATCTTATCAGGAAGCATTTTATCTCTGGTAAAATTCCATGTCAACGTTCCCATCAGTTTGAGTACAATAAAAATGTCGCTACTACTATTTTTAAAGTGTCTTACAGTAATGTTGTTTTTATAATATACCACGTCCACTGTCTCATTTAGCAACAGAAAAATTGTTGATACCTATTTCAAAACTTAGCGATCGTCAGAATATAGGACTTAAATATCTCTAATTTTCACTCGTTTACACAGTAGTTTTAGTAAGTAAAATGATGTGATTACAAACGCAGGCTTTCCTCAGGTATGTAGTTTTAAGAGGAAAATGTCAACCTAAGAATATATCTTTATTTTTTAGCATTTCCCTGCATTAATGCTACCCCTCACATAACCACTTCTTACGGGCCAGACTCAAAGACCACTGAAGTCAATAAACACATTTCATGGCTCTTCCCATCTATGTCAAACTGTGTAGGAACATTCAAATAGCCTGCAACATAAGAAGTGTCTTGTACAAAATTGTTAGAACACAAACGATAAAAGTTGAAAATAGGGTTATGGTATGTTGTATTGCCCACTAAGACTCAAATGTTTTCTCTGAAGGAAAAAAAAAAATTAAAGAAAAATAAAAGCAAAAAATAAAAAAGACATTTTCCCTGATAATAAAATCAAACTACCATCATTATTATTTCAAAAGATTTGCAAGGGGTAGCAGCTGTTTGTCCCAAATAAGATGAAAATGAAAGTACCTGTAAATATAAAAAAAGTATAAAATATTTAATTTTTAAGTACTTAGTTTAGTTTTTTGGGGGTCCTTTTTTCCTATATCCATCAGTATGTTTTCTACAGATACACAAAAAAACTTGCATGCCAAGAGCAAATTCATACCTACAGTAGCAAACAAGGGACACCAGTCAAAGCTCTATTATACAGCGCTTCCAGATTTATTTTTCTGGGAACACAGCAGAGCTCAGGTGACTTGTATTAGCCTGTCACCACACGTTCCTCTCCGAAAGAATGAGGTGGGGCCATAACCATTGCTCCTACCTCAGACCACTGAAAGGAACTATCAGCCTTGGGAGTTCTATGACTGGACAAGGGAAATCAAGCAGCCCTCAACTCACTTCCAAAGGCAGAAGTGACACACGGCATGAGCAAACTTTTCGACCCGATGCTTAACACCAAAGGTATTCTCCCAGAGACACAGTCTGCACAAAATAACTCCTTTTTTCCTAGGAAACACCAATTTCTCATCTTCCAGGCAGTTCAAAGTAACCTGCTCTGTTCATCCCACAGTCAAGCTGGGGTCCAAAAGACTATAAAGGGGGCTCAAAGATCATTTCAATCTGAAAATGCTCTCCAAACACCACTGTTTAGTTACTTGGGGCCACTTTGGGACCTTACTAATCTAAGTGCACAGCAAGGAGGGGTTATTGGTGCTAATGCAGGAAGAATCTGCCTTGTATAACTACAGAATTTCGTAATAATGTGTTTTACAGCGTGGTCCGAACTCGATTACTTGTAGAAATAAGAAAAAAAAAAAATGAAAGCAGATGCTCATAAAAAGCTACACCACAAATAAAAAATACAAACCGTGTTAAACATTTAATTGAATTAAGGAATAGAAGCTGGAGTTGTTCACATTTTACTTCTATAATTATTTAATTACAGAAGGCATTATAAATACAGATATATTTTCTGAAAACACAAAGATGAGGAGAAATAGTCTGTGACTAGCTTGATATGTTTGCAAGGATGCAGACTTACAAAAATGTTGATGACTGTCTACATATTTTTACCGTTTGAGAATATTGCTTTTCATGCTTCCCAAAATTTTTGGAAGTGACTGTTAAAAACAAAATATAAAAACCTGACCCTTTTCTTCTATTTTGTTACAAATTATGCTTGGTAAAATTTATGAGAAACTGCAAAAAAACCCCACCCCAACCTTCAAAATTAAAATAACATTAGTAATAAAAAAAAAATCTCTTAATTATTGATACTGTAATAAATATGTACTTTCTCAATAAAGCATAAAGAGCTACAATCTTTTGTGAAAAATTTTGAACTGAACCCCAACTGATGAGGAACTGTTAGGATAAGAATGTAAACCTGGCTCTGAACTCTGCACATCCTCACCAACACTCATCGCTCAATCATATTTCCCGGCAGGAGAAGGAGAGAATCTTCTCGAACTTTCAGTGAGAATGTTAGAATTTTAAGACTGGAGGCAAGAAAAAAAAACAAAAAAACAACAAAGCACCAAAAAGAAAAGAAGGTGACCACAAGCTGAACTCAAAAACCCCCAGCCCCTCTGCACTGGAAAATCACGTACATTTGATGAGGAAGTTACTAAGATACAGTGAATGTTAAATCATCAAGGCATGGTATTTCAGAGGAGAATTACAACTTAAAGCCAAAGCTGGTTCCTAAAGCTGTACCTGTGAAATGAATACCTGATTCCTTTTAATCTTTTTCATACATCTTTAATGGTGATGTAACCTGATCTCTTAAAGATCATTTTCAGTCAATTTACTTGATTTCTGCCCTCTGCTTGCTGCACAGCATGACAAATGCAGCAAAATCCAGTGTAGCCAAATACAATTGTATCTATTGAAATGTTTTCCGTTAATCTGCTTTTTGTTTTATTGCAATATCTTCTTTTTAAAACGGGCAGGCGACCTGTCCATATGTTTGTGTACATCTGTATGGATGTATATGTATAAAGTATTAGAAATGTATAGGTGAAGAAATATTGTTTTATTATGTTTTAAATATGTATGTACACCCGTATACATAAAATGCATGTATATTTTCATACATATTACAGTTTTATGTAAGTGTATAATATACACATTTCTACCTCAATGTGTTCATGTATCTTTACATATATGTATATACACACACACATATATGTGCCCCTCTGAGCTCCTTGCTTTACCATGCACCGCAGTGCTGCTTTAAGTGAAAGTTTCAAAGTGCCTGCACATTTATTTCTGAATAAAAGAAGCAGTTTGAGCTCCTGACCACTATTCTCTAACAAATAATTCTTTGTGGCTGTAATTAAGATGGCTCTGAAAGACTGCTGGGATGTCTTAGTGGTCTGGAGAGCACTCCCCCTCCCCTGAAACAAAATCCTTTATCACATTTTTGAATTAATTATCAAAGTTAAAAATTAAATCTTTCTTGTGTCCCCCATAATAATCCTCCCAGATCAGTTTTTGTCCATATTAATGGAGAACACATCCCTAGTAAGATTTAATTTCAAACTTTTATAATTATGGTTAAAATTAAATCTTACTGTGGCTGTATTACACATTAACATGAATGAAAGCCAGCCTAGGAGGATTATCAATGGTACTCCAGCACGATTTATTTTTAACTTTTGCAATTAATTAAAATCTTTGGATAAAGATCTTGTTTTGAGGTGGGGGAGTTCCTATTAAGATGAAGCCCACAAAGTGTTTCCATTCTTGTCCGGGGTATTGGAGCTGGGAAGGAAAAGGCTGGGAGCTCAGAGAGATCATCCAATAAATCGCTCATCCCTGGTGGAGCAATACTTAGTTCTGAGCTCCCTCTGCTCTGGAGAAAATGGTAATAACACCCCAAATCAGCAATATTCTACACAAGCATGGATATAACCTGGCAACATCTCCTAATACCGTGAGACACACAGAGTGCTTCTGTATTAACAATTCCTAGATTTTAATACCCTTTGGGAGTCTTTGGGTTATTGAGCAGGAGTCTTTGGGTTATTGAGCCTGACCTCCCAAGCTAAGTCAAGTCACAGACTTCCATGTGAATCCCTGTTGCAGAGGGAATTATTCCTTTTTTTCTTTTTTCCCCCCTCTGTGCAAGTGGAAACTCTGGAGTGCAGTCCCTTGTTGAGCACACATTTCCAGAGTGTGCCACGATGAGGACCCTCAATGATAATGAAGGCATTGCATCCTTTGGGACCAAACTGTGAACCTCTGTTCGGAAGAACAAGCCTCATCACGTGCCTTTCGAGGCAGGGTTCATCAGCTGCCTTCGGGTGAGGCACGTTAATGGCTAGATAGCACACAGGTTAAACCTCAGAAAGCAACGCAACGATGAATTTCACAAATTACTTCTGCTGTGGGCATCATCCCATTAAGTTCTCATTTTTCTTTCTCAGGAAAAAAAAAAAATGTTTCTAAGGATAAAATGAGTTTGCCTTGACATGCTTTATTTTTTTTCCCCAAGCAATGAACCCAGTTAGCAACGCAGCAGGTAGCACAAGGCGTCCCTCACACTCAGCTTGCTGCACCAGCAGCACTTTGCCAGCCAAAAAAATGGGTGAAGCTCCCGAGGAGCTTTGTCTTCAGAAATGCTGAGTCCTTGCAGGGCTTAGCCTGGTCTCACCGCACGCTGAAAGTTTCACAACACCCTGCTCTGCTCCAGATAAACTACAGCAAGCGTGTGAGCTGCCTGCCACGGACTGATTGGTAACACCGGATTTTCTTAGAATCATAAGGTTGGAAAAGACCCTTAAGATCATCAAGTCCAACTGTAAACTTAACATTGACAAGTCCACCATTAAACCATCTCCTTAAGCACCACGTTCTGACAACAGCTGAGGAAGAGCAAGATTTTAAAGAAGTAAATAAATAAATTGTAATAATATTGTATTCCTCAGAGAAGTTTCTTCCTTCAACTGCTTTATTCTTCCAACATCAAGCATAACAAAATTTTTCACTAATGTAGGATAAGTCATAACTTACTCAAGTGCTCTCTGACAAGCCAACACAAGGTTTGCAATAAGGGCTCTGCAGCACCTGGATTTTATAAACTAGTTTGTTTGCAATCAGTTATGCATTGTTTCCACCATTACATGCATGCTTTTGTAAATTGATAAAGCCTTCTTGAAAGTGACTTTTTTCAATACCAGCCTTCAGCTAAGTTAGTCGTAAGATGAGCTTCATGCACCCAGGTAGTTGAAACTGCCTAAGACCATACTCCACAGCCAGGTCAGCCCTTAGGGCAAGGATGGACCCAAAGCATGGGTGGATAAAGGGTTTTCTGAAGATGTGAGTGTCTTCAAGAAAAATAAGCAGAAAGAGAAGGGAAACTGAGAAAAGACAAGGCACATTGAGAGAAACAGTTGTAGCCAGACCCTGAATTAAAGCTATGAAAGGGATCACACTTGGCTGGAAATGAATATGCTGTCTCCTATATGATTCCTTCAGCAATCAGGAAATGGGAATTTGCCCATTCTTTGTAAATATGAAACTATTTATATTGCATCAAAAGTATCTGACTCCACTATCGCGTTTTTCTTCTAAGACAAATCACAGAGCTCAAAAACTTTGGCTAACCTCATTCTTTCTCCGTGATTTGCTTTAAGTTACACTAGGACAATATCTCAGTTGAGGATTTTTGGGTGGCTGCAATTTTGTTTCCCAGAGAGTATCACCCAAAAAACCCCAAATTTTATGAGAAATCTCAGGACAGGATCTGATATAACATGGGGAGAGGGGTCAGGAAGAGAGAAGACATAGCCTTGCATACCCACCTTGGAAATCCCAACATTCCAGTCAAAATATTAATGGCTTTTGTACGATGAGAGGCTGAAGATTCCTCACTAAATTCCAAAGGAAATAATTTTACTTCCTTTTTGTGATGTAGTTAATTATCTGTATGCATTCATTAATCAATTAAAGTTAATTTAGGAGAAAAGGTGGAAACATCTCATTTTCATTGATTACCATGTGCTGTATTGAATCTTCAAGAGAAGCTTATTCATAATACTAATAAATCCATATAGAGAGATATGAATATACATATTCATGTAGAGATTCTTTATTATTTTTCCTTCTCCAATTGAAAGAGCACCCATATTTGATATTTCCATGTAGGAATATTGTATTCAGTCCTTACATAAAAATTCTGGTCAATTCTGACACAACAAGGAATAAACAGTTCTAAAAAGAAGGAATAAAAATCACTTCAGGAAAAGTCTGTGCTACTGAATGAGATTTAGTAAGTGAGGTTTTCTTAAACAATCTTCTCCTGATCTGCCGATATCTCTCCAAATTATCCGGAGATGGGTGTTGAGGTCATTTTCTAGTCATTAGCCCAGGAATAATGGTCTCCCCAATGTCGTGCCAATAGGCTTCATTTTCCACTGTATTACATTCAAAGTAGTTACTTACCTCTACAGTATAATTTCAAATGTGAAAATAAACCAGCAAACAATTCACTTGTAGCTTTTCTTTCCCTTCCTTGCATGTTGCCCTGTGTACTCTTGAATAACTGAAAGCCATAATTATTTACTTTGGGGAGTCTTGTAGAGCCATGTCATCATGAGTGCTGATGAATTTTCTGGGAATGACTTGAAATGTTTCCAGTTAAACTCTAGACTTAACATCTCAAGAAGAAAAAATAATGTTTCTACCATGTATTTTATTAAGCCCTTTAGGTCCTTTTACAAGAGAGGAAATACCAATTAACGTATAATTTAGCAGAACAAAATATTATCCCATTTCAACCAGTACCCACTTCCTTGAAGTTTATTCAAGCATTAATAACCATTTAATGCAATTTAACTACACTGAGGTATCCGTTACATTAATATCATATATCCATCAGGAAATTAGAGTTTTGTCTCTATGAATTTTGTATTACAAGAAAGTCTTTATAATTTTATTCTGCACTTTATGGTGGCTAATTTAAGTTTTAAAATGGTTCAGATAGCTTCCCAGTCTCTCTCTTCTACAGTGTAATATGACTAACAAATTGTTACTGATGTTAAAAGATCATGAACACATCATTTATTAAACAGGGCTGGAGAGATACGTTTGAAAGAGTGCATTTCCCATAAAATCCCTGGGTTTTTAGGAGCTTACATCCAGCCATGGGAACAACCTCCACGGATCGGGATGCTCAGGACCCTGGCCTCCACATGAGTGAAAGCCAACTCATAAAATATACTCAGCACCGTGAAGAATTGAAGCCCTCAGCTTAAAGAAATTCCTTGCCCGCTCTCCAGTAGTCTTTAACATGGACATTGGGCTGCAAGTGTAACAAGAAGAAGATTTCACCCATCCTACCTGGCCTAGGAGTTATGGATGAGTAATGCCCATGAGAAAAAGTCCAGTTGAGGTTCAACAGTAACCCAACGGAAAACAGTAAGTCCTCTCAAAATCCTCAAATGTGGGACAAGCACATGTAGGTACAGTTCCTCTGAAGTTTCCTCAAAAAGACTTATAGTTTTAGTTATTTCAGCATCAATTTGTTCGTCTTTTTAACTTAAAAGGTGTTCTTAACTTTTGCCTTTGTCAAAATATCAGAATATATACCTACAGCAGCAGACAACCACCAGAAATAAAATCTGAGACAATGGGAATTATCTCCTATTAAAAAAATCTTGATATTTAAGATTGGACTGGTATTTAGTGCTCAATTCCACCCCACAGATTTTCTCTGAAGTTGTGCCCAAATTACTTAATCATCCTATCCCAGTTAAAGATGAATAAGAATACTGATTTCCTTCTTTCAGGTTGGAGAATTTAAACTTTTTTGGTTCCAAATCTTTTTCTTAATAAATGTTTACTACACTGCAAATTTTTTATATCTCTTTATATATGTATATATATTTGTGCATAGAAAGATGTGCACAAATCTTCATTCCGGCTGATATTTATTATTTATTAGTTATAGAATATCTTTTCTCTTACTTTTACAGACTGCTCCACTGTAAATGCAGCATAACTTCTTTCAGACATGTATTTTTCACTCACCTATGAATGTTTTTGCAGGGAAACAATTTGACAAGAGATGGGTTAGGTGAAGCACAGGGTATTTGCCAGCAGTGTCCTACATCTGTCTTCCCCTACTGCTACACCCCTGGATAACACCCTGCAAATCAACTGATTGCAGTTGACTCCTTTGGTAGCTACGTTTATCACCTCCTTATGCCACTGGAAAATAGCTATGCACTTTTCAAGCACTGAGGGTCACATTATATAAAAAAGAAGAGAGTTACATTATGCCACAACCATACTGGAGAGGTTCTTCCTGTGTTGGTTTGAGGGTCAGTACGTCTGGACTAGCTACACAAGAGATAGCAAAGGCTCAAGAATTAGGCAAGTAGCTGAGAACTGTGGAAATTGTCCCACAAAATAGAGTTTGAGAGCCCAGGATGGAGGGAAGGGAGCAGCACACTGAGCAGAAGAGTGCAAATATTACAGAAGTCAAGTTAGAGACTCTCCCCAGCAGCAGCAAAGTGGTGCCCACCGCTAAGGTTTCCAGATAAGTGCAAATTCCCAGGGCTCAGATTATAGCCTAGGCAGTTCGAGGGAAGAAGTCTCTAACAAGCCTTTAAATAAATAAATGGTGCCAAAAAAAGTCCTGCCTTTCATGTCTCATCCAACAAGATAAGTATAAATAAGCTTGCAAAACTCTCAATAGTCACCAAACACGCAACAGCATAGTGCTGCTACTCTCCTAATTTCATTGCAGTATTTAGAAATAACCTACACTGGAAAAATACTCCACTGTACAAGTACTGCTTCTCCTCATCCCTTTTCCCTGCACAATATGTTTTTTTCTGTGTCAGAAAATTACAGATTCTGAGAAGACAAATTTTCCTGGGGTGCATTACTCAGTCACCTGCACAATTAAATGAGATGGTAGAGAGTGATAAGAGAGCCTATATTAAATTTCTTTTACTGACAGGATCACTATAGAATAAAAAAATATCTGTCACGTTGTTGATACGAATCTCCTCCTTGTTGTGCCTTTTGGCATCTGTGGATAATTAAAGAAGCCTGAAACTGCTTTTTCTGCAAGTTCTTTCAATTCTCTAGTTCTTTTTATTTGTCCAGCAGGCTTTGGTCTTGTTAAACTTTGCCTATGAAGGGAAGGAAAAATAGGCACAATGTATTTTATAATTCCAGAAGTGTTAGCTGGCCAGAGGGAACCGGCAAAATTCTTTGGTGGGAGATTCAGCAGTAGCAGATAGAGCAGCTTCACAATGCAACCGAGTTTAAGACTCGGGGAAATAACACAATTTAGATACTATAAATGTGTTATTTTTAATTGTTTGGTGCACATGAAATTTCTTTCTGTGGTACCAGTGACAGATGGGAAGGACATCTTAAGCATTTCTGTGAAAACAGTCCAATGGTACCATCTAATACAGGAAAGCAGCGCAGGGCATGCACAGAATACCTGAAGCTGACAATCCCTTTACATTCATCTGTATTATAAAGTGTTGTCACAATCAAAAAAAATATGCCATTGTGATATGCCAGAGGGAGCAAAATTGCCAAACACCAAAATAAAATAAAAGCTACCCGTACCTCGTGTGTTACAGTGATTTCTGCTAGTGTAAGTTAATATTGCCGTATTTAAATAAGCTCTAGAATTGAATCGTGTTTATACCAGAAGTTCTCACTTAGGTCCCAGTTAATGATCTTATCAATAAAATTCACTTGGACTATCTCTACTTCAACCACTCCTAAAACAGAAAATATATTTTCCAAGCCTCAGCCTTTAGCACAAAATAGACCACAGAAATACCACCAATGTGGGAGGAAATAGTAAGTAGCTGCCGGGACAGCCTACTTTACCTAAAATTCCCCTTTTCCTTTAATGAACTTCAGCAGAATTCTAACCAGTTTCTTAGCATTGCAAAGCACACACATATAGGGTTTGTGATCTTCTTTGTGTAAAGTTTTTTCACATCTATACAAAAGGGGGGAAAAGAAATAAAGATACTCTGAATTCCTTATAAAATCTTCATAACATTTAGATAAACCGGTAATCCCACGTCATGGCACTACACTAAAATCACCAAAACAAGAAGAAAATCTTTTTAACATAATCATTAATTAATGCTTCAGACTGCAGGTCACATTTGTTGTACCTACTGGCATTTAATGCTATATGTAAAATATAATTCATCTTTTGGAGAAAACCCAGATATTTTCAGTATCTTATGCAGTATAACAAAATGAAAGTAATATAACTCCTTGGGAATTTTTTTAAAGAAGTCTTGCCTGGAAAAAATCAATACTCAAAATATTACTGTGCAGAATTATATCATTTGTGATATACAATATATTGCAGTAGAGTGCAGTATCATTAGTTCATTTAAGCATGCTTAAAAATAAAATGAAGCTGTGCTTTTATTTTCTAAATATTCTATTGAGAAAAGTACAGTTCAGAGAGACATTAGTGTTTTATGACAAAAAGATGTAGTTTGAGCAGAGTTTAATATGTCACAAACTTCGCAGATTTCAAGTCTAATAAAATCCACTCATGAGCTTCTAATGAAAGCTCCATATGCAACAAAAAACAGTCAGTTTACGCAGTTTATATTGTTAAAATGGTACACCAATAAAATGCAAGGGAAAAACCCACACATCAGAGACGGAAGTTGAAAAATAGAAGCATTAAATTATTTCTTGAAGCAATATAAAGAAGGGAATTTTGGCATGCATGCCACTATTTAAAATATTTTCTTTATAATATGTTGGTCTTCCTTATCAGACCTGCTGAACTGCAAATGACGCAAAGGCAGGTTTATGCAATGGCCATCTACAGCAATTTTTACCACTAACACCAATTAGAAATAATATGCGCCTTTTGTCAATGGCATTTTTCAATAATCTAATTGTATTACACTAATGAGACCTGGGTTGGGAAACGCCTTGAGGTTCCCATGCCCCAGGTCAGAGGGGACTGAAAACATCTTGAGATTAAGCCCATCTGCTGCACGAGCGGGGAAGCTGCATCACTTGGTCAACCCAAAGAGCACCAGCTACAGAGGCGACCGCAGACAAACCTCACCCCTGGAGGTACAGCATCACCCCATTGACCACTAGGCAAGGAGTAAAGTAGGGGCCATCCCCCTTCCCTTCCCCTCCAAAACCACCCTCTTGCTTTTTGTTTTCACGTGGTCATAGAACAATTTATACCAACTCGTGTGTCACTGACTACATACATATGTCAATACATACTATATTATTACAGCAAGTGGAGATCAACAATATCAGTTATTTTAAAGTTATCCTTTCTATGGCCATCGGGACACCAGAGACTGTCAAACATAATAAAACTGCATTTTTAATGAAAACTCCACCTGTACAACTGAAAATATTTTCTTTCTCTAGGCAGCAATTCAGTTTTCCATTATTTTTCCACATTCCAGAGAATAACAAAGGATAACTTCCAAACCCATTTTGGAAGGGACCCACCTTTTTATCTAGAAGACAGACCCTTGCAACACAACACGTCTAAATCAAGAGAGCTTCTAGAGCAATCGTCCAGCAACAACAGGCAACTATGGGGAGCGAGGGAAAAAAACATAACATTGTTTTTGTTTTACATATTTATTTATTTTTACCCCAGAGCATTTGCACTGTTTGACCAAAAGAGGCTTTCTTTCACACCTTTTCATTCCCTATTTACTTATAATTCAGATGGCCTAAAAGCCGCTTTGCATGAGTTAGCTGGGTATCCACTGTCCTGCAGCAATCATTTTAGGAATGGGATACAATTTTTAACAATTTCATATATGTAAAATATAGACTAGATTTCTCCATAGAAACACCCATATAATCTTCAGTGACACTAACAGGTTTTACAGCATACAATTGAGAGGATAGAGAAGTGAAAATTCTCATCTATTACAGCAGATGAGAAGCCAGAGAGGTTAAAATATAGCTTTCCTTAGATGTTAGTGGTTTAGTTTATCCTGCACATTAGTTAGATTACCGAAATCATAAAGTATAGAAAATTTACTTGATATCGATAGGAAAGCACAATTTTTCTGAGCCATTTCAAAAATTACCTGTTCTATTGCTGCCGGGTTTTGTGTGTCTAATGGACAGAAATATGCAGTATGGAAACATACATTTTTGTCACAAATTTCATCAATCCATCATTTCAAAATTTTTCATCACACTCATTTCAAAGATCGCATTGTACCTACAAGAAAAAAGGCCTAACTAAATAAATTCTGGAAAGAAACGTCAAAGGAAAAAAAAAAAAATCAAAGTGAGACCTATTGTTGATCAGTCTGAAGGCTGACAACACCCTGGGGGAGCAAAGCATGACACAACTCCAACGTTTCAAGATAAGAATGACCTTAGAATGATCCATTCTGACCTTTGCATAAACCAGGCCCATAGAAATGCATGCAGTAGTTTGAGGGGGGGGGGGGTGGGGGGGGGGTGGCGGTGA
>VXBO01009218.1:0-91277 GCA_013400135.1 Rhinoptilus africanus
CGCTTTGTCCTTAAGGAGCTGTGAAATGCCCCCGCTCGAAGAGACGGACCCCGCGGGTCCGGTGGGGAACAACCCACGGGGGACAACGCGGCTGCCGAAATGCTTCGGCGTTGCGCGGGTGTGCGCGGCTCGCCCGTCCCACGCAAAATTAGAGCTAAACAAACACGCGCTTTCCCCACTCCTCATTTAAATTTTATTTTATTTTACAACGATGATTACGGCGTTAAATACATAACCGGGCTTTTCTAATGAAAAAGGCCGGTGCGTTTTATTTGTTCCTGTTTACGTTTCGAGATTTCATCTGCACAGTTGTATTGTATTTCTCGCTTGAAATAAACCGCTTTGAAAGCGTCTTCCTTTAATTAATTTAATGTATTTTCTCCGTGCAGCTGGCAGCGTTAGGTGTCGATCAGATTGCCGTTTTCCATTAGGATTGTTTAGAAAGCGCACAAGAAAACAAACAGACTCCTCTCCTAAATAGGTTCGTTCCCCTTCCTCCCCGCGCACGGCTCCCGAGACACTTTGGGAAGAGCAGAAAATACTGTTTTTTAACCGAAGTCAAATCGAGGAGAATCTGTATTACAACATCAAAGCCAATGGAGACGTTACAAAATTGGTGGAGTTACACCACCATCTGTCGTTAAGCTTCGGGACTACAAAAGTTCAGACGTATAATAAATCTTAATGAGAGCTGGCAACTTTCTTTTTTTTTTTCTCTTTCGCCTAGAAATCTTGCTCCAGTGGCAGAGCGGGGTTCCCGGCGTGGGTTGAGCCTCCCGAGGGATGAGTGGCAGAGTGCCGGTGTCTGTCACAACCTCTTCCATCCTCCGCTACTTGCCACACCGTGCCCTGCCAGGCCCAAGGGTTGGTTCCAGCAGGTGATGGTCCCAGGCTGGCGCTCTTCAAAACGCAGAGACGCTCACACTTCACAGTACTTCTTGGCCTCAGGAGGCTGCATTGATGAAAAGAAAAAGCAAAAGCAAAGTTTAAATAATAAAAAAAACCACACACACACGCACAAAACAACCAGAAAAGAAAAAAAAACCCACAACCCCAAAACCCCCTCAAACAACAACCCTCCTCAAAATCCCCACCAAAAAACAAACAAAAAAAAAAAAAAACCAACCCAGAGCTGATATCTCTTCAGTGGCAGGATTATTCCATTTTAGATACTGTCCTTCTACAAAGCTGTGCCCTGAAAAGGAACATATAAAAAGCACACCTTGAGATAACATCTGTGAAGAAGCTGTGGTGTTCTAATGCAACCACCAAATACTCTTAAAATTTCAAAACCTGTAAGCGAATCCTTAGGAGAAAATTACAATTACTTTATATTACCCAATGTAAATATGGTACCTGCTTTGTGAGATTGTCTATGTGAGAGCTCCCCATCAGACTTCAAGCTCTTTCTAAATTCTTCGCTTAAATGGCTTGCAAATGCTCATTTGCCATAGTTACTGAAGAATCAAGAAGGAAAATCCTTTGGGATTTTCTGGGTGCTGGTGTTCCCTGTGTTTCAAAGGGCAGTCGCTACTCAGAGTGAGCAACATGCAAGCAGGGATCCTCACAGGACCCTGCCGTGACAACCATCAAGTTAATCATTATTTTGTCACAGTTCCTATTTTAAGGCAGGTGTGGTTTAGTAGGTATTGATCCAAATGGGTTGCTGTAGGGAGTGGTTATCATTAAAAGTCAACTTTCAGGTTGTTTCTCTTCCACTGTGGAAATTCAGGGCTTTTTTACCTGTCTTCAGCCTGACATTTTGCAAATGCTCATGGTCCTTATACTGTAATTAGCACTAGGCATTTTCCTGTACTACTATGAGGTGAAGATGACAGTTTAACATGTTAATACAAATCCTGTTTCCCAATCTGTTTCCTCCTCCCAGAGAAACTTGTTTCCTATATCCTACCAGTAGTTGTTGATACCCAGAAGGAAAGTTCCGCTTTTAGCTTATTGACATGTCAAAAGAGAGAAACCCCTTTCCTCTGAAGCTATACGTCCACTTTCCAGGCTGTGTCATAAAATGCGGGATTATCCTGAGGGCAATAAACACTTTCAGCGTTCCTTTGTCTACCGGGCTATTTTCATGTTATTTTGAAAAAAAACCCCAAACCAACACGAAAAAACCCACAAAAATCAAAAACATTTTCTACCTTCTCCGTAGTCAGCTAAGCTCTCATAACCAACTAAGGTCTTTGAATCAACATCAAAGCTAAGGTTTCTGAATTGGTGAGAGAAGTGTTTCACATTCACCTGATTGAAATAAATCTTGTGGCACTTTCTCAGCTTCTAGAAATAGCTAGGCCGTTACAACTGATTACTGACTTAGGAACATTTAGTAAAAAACTTATGTCCAAAAACTTACTGATCACTTCAGTGTTTGCACTGCCTCCAGTTTTATATATGTGTAATTAAGTGTCATTTAATTTTTAGATTATTCAAAAGACATTACAGCAGCAACCAAACTAAAAAAAAAATAAAATCAAATAATTAAGAGTTGCTAGGGAAAAGAAAAACAACGCATGGTGCTCAAAGTTGCCTTGCTCAAGAGGTAACGAATGCTGCCCAGAACAGTTCTGACCAAAACGGTGACAGTCTGATTTCTTTGATAAACGGGGGAAAAAATCTGTGCAAATCTTTGACTCCATCTCTGTGTTGGAAAAACATATAATTTTTGATGTCATATTTGACATCTATGTATAAAGGTCACCTATACGTCTTTCTGGATTCTTTTCCTATTTTGTGGCCAGGTTTGGAGGAATACACCATGCTGACGTTTCGCGTCCTGGTCGCCAACCATTAGTTGCATATATGAAAGTCTTATTGAGCCTGAGGTGAGGAAAGTTTTAAGGCTGTTAAACCTTTTGGTGAGTTTCCGAAGTATAACCCAGGGAGCAGTATCACAAACATACATAAACAAGGAGCTGCGTGAGTCCCACGAACAGCTCATAACTTCTGGAAAGTTTGGCATCTGACCTGTACGGTGGTGCTAAAGTTTAGGCACCTGAATCTAAGACTGCAATATTCCAAATCCTTGTTCAGCTCCTGAGGAGTTAACATTGATAAGGTGCCAGTCACACTCCTTAGCTTCCTAAGATATCACTTCTGAAAATACTCAAAATAACAACCGTCAGAGTTGGGCTGAAAAGCTTGGTGGGTCTCCTCAGCCCAACCAACCTCCTAAAACTAGGCATCCTCTGCGCAGCTGGGCATTAAATTGTAATTAGGTAAAATGCCCAATCAGTCCTTAGAGTGGGAACTGACCCAAGCCTCCCCGTTCCTCGGGAAGCATCCCACCCACTGGGCTGCATGCCCGCCCTTCTCCCGCTGCTCCCACTACTCTTGGACTCCTGTTCTGACAAGTGACACTGCAGCACCCCTCCAGACCAGCCAAAATCAAGTGCTTAGGTCTTGGTCCTGTGAGGTGATGGATGACTTAGGTCCAAGGAGGGTCTAGAAGCCAATTAGAATAGCGTAATTTAGTTATTGTATATAAAAAAAAAAAAATAAGACATTACAGCAACTCCCCTTTGCTGTCATGTTTCAAACCATCGGTGACAACAAGTGCTGCTTTTGTGAAACAGTCCGCCATCTCCAAAAGAGGACTCAGGGCTCTGAATGGCAAAATAGCCGGGCATGGCAACCCCAAGAAGGGCAGCAGTTTGGGCAACGCTCTCTCTTCAGCCTCTTCTGCAATTGCCTTGAGCGACTCAGAGCACTGGCCACTGTGAATGTCCCTCCAGGGTTCCCAGTTTCCTCAGCCTCATGCGCAGGCATCCCAGATGCCCATCTCAAGGTTATGGAGTATACGGGACTGCATGTAGGGACAAGGTAAGTCAAAAAGCAAGTTCAGCAGTGAAAATGGAGTCCTGACTATAAAACAATGAATCTTCCTAAGTCCCACCCAGGTCCGAAGTCCAACCTTTCCTTTTCTATCTTGTGCTCATTTATTTGCATTTTTGCCCTTCTTGATTTCCTCAGAGCAAAATTTAAGACAGGGACTTGCAGAAATGTTTCATTAAGGCTGGCAGAAATCTTCCTGACAGGCAGATTTTCCTCTTTTATTTGTTCTGTTGCTTCCACTCTCCTCTTCCAGCTGTAGTACTTTCTCAGCCCTCAGTGGAAGGCTGTGTAGAAGCATCTCTGCCACAAGCTGTGCTCCTGTGGGAAGCGTCACCTCCAGACAAACTGCTCCAGCCTCACTCAAAGCAAACAAGGTGGGTGGGTTGGTAGAGGAGTAAATGAGGAGTAAACGAGTGGGCTTCTTGTGGTAAAGCAGCACGAGGCCTCGCTAGACTTGTCCCAGGAAGTCCTCACAGGACACACCTGAGTTGCCCGTGGCTTATTGTTTGCTCTCCCAGAGTGGAAATTCATCTGCCAGAACCTGTTTTGGAGGGAACAAACAAGGTTCTGCTTCATGGAAGAAAACAGGATCAATTCTGTTCTCTTCCAGCCCCAAATGTAGTTTTCAACACAGATGTTAAACTATGACTTTCTGACAACAAAAGAGCACATAGTTATTTTCTGGCTCTTTCTTCTTAAGCTAAAAAATGCTTACATTTAGGGAAATATATTTAGTAACCAAACAACAATTACAGTTGTATCTGGACAATGCTTTCCTTTGGTACCACAGACACAAGGACTGCATTAAAGATGCAAAATTACGTTCAGTTTCATGACGTTTACACATCTGTAACAACATTCCAGGCATTTTGTCAGTATTTAGGGTTAGGGGACAGAGCTGTCTTTTTAGAAACCATTTCTATGTCATACACACAAATTAGCATGTATTAAGTAGTCATCTTTCCGCCCACAAGCACTTGTGTAGAATTCATGGGTTTGGGAAGTAAATTGAAAGCAGACCATGGATGTTAACAATATGGTTAGATACAGGAGTTACATGCTAGTCAAACACTAAATAAATAAGCCCCATTTTTAGGTTTATTTAAGAGGACTGCAGGGATGCAACCTCAGAATATGTATTTTTAAGGCAATAGAGATGCTGCCCTGTAGAAGTGAACTACCGAGTTCTGTGATACAGGCACAGCAGAGTAACTTGTTTTCCAAATTTGTACAAAACTATAATCAAACAAATGACAAAATACTGCTTGCTTCCTCGGCAAACCACTTGTCACTTTCCTTCAACAGCAAAACCTGCTCTTTTATTGCTGCATCTCCACAGCCAGTACAGCTAGGAGGAGAATCGGAGACATTTAGGATCAGGCACCATCGACACAAGTGGGTATCATGGCATTGCACGTTAGTCTGTCAGTCATTTTTGCTCATTTTGTAAGGAGCAAAGCAGCAGGCAAGGATAAGTGACTCAGAAAAAACTACATTTGTATGAAGGCAAGCAGCTTAACAATTTTGTAACCAATTGTTTAGAATCATAGAATCACCTAGGTTGGAAGGGACCTTTCAGATCATCTAGTCCAACCATCAAAAGACTCAAATTCTTTTAAAAAAATTTTTTTTAAGGAATTTATTTTATTTATATAATCTGATTTTTTAGTGTTAGACATAATATCTTTTCATGGTAGCATAATGCAACTACATCCAAATCCTTTTAGTAATTCACAGTTCTTGATTACAGCTGAAGGCTGGAACTGTGCTAGCTCCTGTGGTCCACACTCCCAAAGATGAGCCTCCAGCTGAAGCTTAACCTCATTTTTGGAAAGTGTGTTCCAAAGTCATCTCCTTGAACCATAAGCACCTTTCTACCTCAGTCCAACCATCCAGCAATTTTGTGTACATTTGCTGGAGTGCTTTGTTCCTGAAACTTGGTAGCGAGCATCATAGTTGTCAAAGACAAGTCAACATTTTCTCATCGAGGGAATGATTCTTCCATCCATGAGTGTCCTTTATCTGTCAGACTTTCAAAAGAAGTCACCTCTTTAGGGACTAAACCAAGTGACCAGTCCATGCTAAAGAAGTCAACATCTGTTAAAGAAATCAGATCATCAAAGGGTACAGCTGAATCTTGGAAACCTGGTCTTTAAAAGTACTTAAATGGATGGTGACTTCTTAAAAATTTCTTCCAGTTAAAGGTGCCACACACATAAAATTCTCAAATTCTTCTTTATTGAAAATCTAATGCTGCAGCATCATGCTGCACTACGCGGATGCACAAAGCCCCTTTATTTTGGACCTACTCCAAATCTGTGTGGAAGAAGGCAAAAGCAGTAAGTGCCCATTTGAAGAATTACCTGGACTACCCATATGTCTGCATACTTCTTAGAGTATTTTATTGAATTTAAGGTAACAGGTGAACTGGTGCTACTCGCTGTAATAAAGGTTTAAGAGGGATTATTCTAGGAGATCATCTCCTAGTTTATTAATGGATTTTAATGGGGGCTGGGCTGGGCCAAATATAAGCATTACTTGAAAGCTTACCTTTTTTACCATTTAAGTAATGCAAGCATTACTTAAAATATACAGAAAGATTGCTAGTTTCATCACGACTATGACCAGCTAACTACAAAGTGTACGGAGACAAAAAAAAATATATATATATAAAGGTCCTTAATAAATAAGAAAAATAAATCAGCAAGGCAACTCTTGTATTCTTTATACTGATATGAAATTCAATACAGGTTATAGTAGTCTGTGTTTGTGTTTCACAGACTATTTCAAATGTGTAACTAAAGTCTAGAAATGAGGAAATAGTTTGGCATTTCAAAAAATATAAAACCAGCAAGGATTTTTTTTTTTGTCTTGAGAATTAAGCTTTGGCTTCATTTTGGGCAGACAGGTTAGAAGGGACTTTAAATGTTGTGGAGAGACTTTAAAATAGTCGTTAACTATCAAATCAACCCTGAACAGTTCCTGTACTGTCCTTAGCTAATTATCTCCCTCTACCCACACCAATGGATACGCAAGCAACTATCCTGTGATATTTCAGCATTGAATTAACTCTCATATCAGAACAGAAACACTGATTTTGAATAAAATTCAGGTACTGATAGCAAAATAAAAGACCAAATTCTTTATGGTACCTCAGTGTCAGAAGCCTCAATGCCAGGCAAGAGATTTATGAAATGAGTTTGTCTTAGTCGGTCTGAAACCTGATGGGAATGTATATACATAACTGGATTATTAAAACCAATGTCGTAACCTCCTTAGGAAAAATGTAAAGCAGGTAAGCAGAAGAAAGATGGTAGTCAAACAACTGAATTTTAGGCACTTCCTTAGATACTTATTTTATGAATGATGTGGTCTGTTTACATTTCTTGAGTTGGTAGACGAGACAGGAGGTTCATGTTGATGCTTCGAATCCCCGTAGTGTATTTCTATTGAGTATAGAGAATGAGACAAACTAGCCTTCAAGATTAAAGACTTATTTTGGCTAATGTGTGCTATAACTACCCCACTGAGTAGAAGAATAGCATCATCTGTTTCCACCTCATGACAAATTGCAAACAAGCAAACACTGATGTATGAATGTCTTAATGGAGGAATAAGGAGGGTCCACTGCAGAATTGTATCCTTTAGCAGTACCTTAAGTACCCATCTGTAGCAATGAAGGAAGAAAGATTGTATTGAAATGAGGAAGTTCAACCCAAGCTTAATAAAATGGGATTTAACTTTGCCACTGCTAAAAAATGCAGTGATATTTAAAAGGAGGGTTACTCTTACCAATAATAATTTCCTAACTCAGAGACTTTCATCCGCCATAAAATGGAATTAGGAGACAGTGTCTTATCAGGAAAAGGTGGTCATCAAATTAAAAATTACAAAGATAAACCAGAATCATTTGATCATAGCACATGATGAATAAACAGCTTTCAGTTTTAGAGGAACAAAAGAGGACAATAAGCAGCAGTTACAAATGCTAGAGATTTTAAAATAAACAGGCATAGATAATTGATATTTGAGAGCCTTAAAAGGGTGGGATGAGGTTTTTGCTTTGCCATTAATATAGATTTCCAATAAATCTGGCAAAACAAAGGAAGTTCCAAAAGAATGGAAGAATGCAAAAGCTCTAACTGTATTTCTAAGTGGCAAACAGGACAGCGCGGATAAGCTTGTCAGTCTGGTATCAGACCTGAACAATGAATGGAACACATGCTAAAATGATACATGGGAAAAAGGAATGCAAAATGTGCACAGGATATTTGCTGGGAGGGGCTGAGGATGAAACAAAGGGCCTGTGTTGGAAGAAAACAGGACTTCTAAAAACCCACAGGGAACACGACAGATAATCAACCGAACAAAATCCTTGCCCATGCCTGAGTGCGAGGCTGTGATCAGAAGGAATGTATGTCCGCAGTCCTAGAGAGGTGATTAAAACCTGGAAAAAGGCTAAGGGAAGAGTAACACAAATTCAAACAAATTTAAAAACATGTATCGCAATATCTACAAACCAGTATGCTGTGAAAATAGAGGGATCTTAACTGTAGCAGACAATGTATAAGAGATCCCAAAGGATGGTGTCGTGGTTTGGGCATCTGCAGCGAGATAAAATCAGGATAGAGCACACAGGAACATTTTTAACAGTAAGCTTGTTCTGGACAGTAGGACCATTCTGGAATAATTTCTTACATGCTGTCAGGGCTTTCCCATCACAATAAAATTTTAAAGCCAGTGTGGATATTTTCCTCTATGAGTATACTATCATTAAAATAAAAATTAAGTCAGGAAAATTTCTTAGCCTGGGTGCTGTAGGAGTTAAGGCTTCATGATCACAACAGCCAGGTCTGGCTTTCTAATCGGTGAGCAGTGTTGACATTACAATTGTCATCACCAGGTATTTAACACCCTGTGAAGATGAATGGCTCATCCATACCATTCCTTAGGGCTGCTGTCTCAGGCAGTTTAAAAATTCAGAGCACTGCTGTATTGGATTGCATGTGGGAAGATGTATTCATAAACAGAAAGGAAATATTACTAAAGGAAATGTGTTATAATTATTAATATTTAAGATTTTTATTTCAACAGCAGTTAACGCTTGCGAGTTGAGGACTCTCTTCTACCATGCACTGTAAGAAATCTATTTCAGTTAGTTTACAAGGGATCTTGCAGCACAATTTGAAGTCAACAGTAATTTGTAGGCAGGGAACAGAGGCAGCTGTAGCTGTTGAGGGTACACATCCTATTACTCTGAAGCACTGTTCCACTCCTTCAAGAGGCATGTATCACTTTATTACAGGACAGAAAAATCCTGGGTTCAAAGCTTAGCAGGATTCTGTCTTGTAATTATTCTTGATTTTTTTATTAGTGTGCTGAAGCGAGTGTGAAAACACAAATATGAAAGTACTGACAGCGCATATGCAAGTATTTTGTGGTTTGCTTTGTTAAACAATAGCCTAAGATGTAAATTTTTTTTGTTTTGGTAGTCCACAAAATATCTGTGTAGCAGTAGTACTGTTGGGTTTGTATTTGACTTCTCTGTAACATCACACACGAGAGGAAAATTTTACAATGAAACAAAGGATCTACTCTCTCTGGTAAAGCGAGAGATGTTTGTCACAAACTAAAACTAAGAGGAATTAAGGAAATGTACATTTATCTCTTTTTTTTTTTATCCCCTCTCTTATCAATTTTGATTGAAGACTTGAATACTGGGTGCAAAAAAATCTCTGTTTGAATGAGCCTGCTCGTCATTTTCTTAATTGCTTTTCACCGTCTTGTCCAAGGAACACTTTGCAAGGCATAGCTGCATGGGCTATGATGTAATGAGATCTTGTTAGCTAAGCAAGACCAGACCTCAAGCTTAAGCAAAATAAATTCGGATAGACTCTATGCCCCCTTGACCCAGCTGTTTTGCAGTCTTTGAACAGTAAAGAAACTTGGAATCTGGTCACAGATGCCAGTGTAAAAATTTCCCTGGCTGAAGGGAACTGTCAGACGGTGTGAAACCAGAGGAGCTGGTTCCCACTGCTTTCTGTCTTGTCCAAAAAAGCATGTTAAGCAAAAGAAAGGTTGGGAAATTCAGAGGGAAGATGAACTGTATCTTTACTGTGATGATTTCTGGCCGGCATATGGTCCCTTAGGGACCAAAGCCAGCTTCATAAATTAGAACCATATAGAGTTCACAAACTTATTTTATGTTGTAACTTCAGCTGAGGGGCAAAGCAAGACAGGACAGGGCAGGCTGAGAAAGAAGAAGCTGTAACTAGTTCTGACAGACCCTCCAACATTTCCTCTGAGTACATTTCTGAAGAGGAGTAACTATGTCCTTCTATGAAGATTGCTGCAAAACCAGCATTGTTTGTCACCAAAAAGCTACAATAATAAGTATATTTACATATATGCAATACGTATATATGCAATATACATATATACAAATATATACAATAATATGTATATGTAACAACAAATATGAATAACACTGAGGAAAATAAGGATTACAAAATAGAAGTAAAGAAGCACATATCATCTATGTAGTATTTCTAATAAGAAGTACAGTTAACTTATCCTTTTCTAGCCAATGAAGATTTCTCTGTCTTCTAATTACTTAATGGTTTTCACGAACAAATTGTTACCTGCAAGTGGTTGGAGGGATAGTGAGTCAGTGAAATTTTCAGATTATCAGTGATCTACAGATTAAAGATGAGACTGGGTATACCTTCTTAGTATAGCTGTAAAATCTGTAATTTTATGTTGGGCTTGCTTAAATAGCATCTTTGGCTTATAGGTTTTTTTAATAGAACTATACATTTTAGAGTTATGTTTCAATTAAAACTTGGCATGTTATGAATTTCTTTGGCTAAGAGGTGAGAAAGGATGTTCCAACCAATAGCTGGGATTCAGGAAGACTGATATTTGCTCTGGCACTAATGTTATGTAGCCTACTTTACAAAAAAAAAAAAGATAATTTGAGGAGATATAATTGGAATTTTTAGGATTGCAAAGATAATTTAAAACTATTTAACCCAGTCTTTGTATATGCTCTCATAATACATCTATTACTACAATATCAGTGACAGGTAATGTAGGACAAAGGAGAGACAATTCATCTTCACACAAGTTCTTCAACTGTGGCCTTCGATACCAAAAGACGGTATTACGAACCTTTATTTTGAAAGGTCTGGATAGTTTCTGATCAATAGCAACTTCCAGATTTACAACTGGTGGAAGAAAGGTGATCACCTTCCTTACTCATCTCTGTGGGATTCAGAAATGCATCTTACCAAGTTGTGACTGAGAAATGCACTGTTCTCATGGGAATGTGCTTTGAAAGAGTCTTCCTCCATCAGCTGAACCTCAAGGCATTCACCATTGCCCCAGGTGGGCCACCAGAGCTCGACCATCAGTGCCCACGTCTGAAAACAAAATAGTAACTGGAGTAACTGGTCAGTGCACAGGGTCATCACCAACACTGAGTAATCAAATTCCTTGCAAACAGTACCGAGATTACTATGGCAAGTACATTTCACATGACTAAAAATCTAAGAACTAGAGTTTCAGCCTGTAATTACAGAGTGGATCCTCAGTTCTGGGAAGCAATGCTTCTCAAAAAGAGTTGGAGATCAGAGTTCATAGTCATCTGGGTATAATTTCCTAATGTGACACAGTGCACAAAATGTCGAATATGAGCTTAATAAATAGTCATCAGAGGAATAATGAATGAAGATAGGTGTCGAGAGTTATTACGCTGTTGTTGTATTTAGCACTGATGAAATCATTACTGGAATATTTTGTCCGGTTCTGGGGTCCATGGTTCAGGAATATTGTTGAAGAAGTTCAGAGAAGAGTCACAAGCATGACTTGGGGACTGTTAATCATGCTTCAGGGTAAAAGACTCAAAAAGCTCAATCAGCTTAGTTTATCAGTTGAGAATACTAAAGATTGATTTGGACCTAACCTTTAAGCTATTACCATGGGAAAGTCTACAGGTTTGATTATGGACTCTTAAACTTAGCAAACACATGAAATTAGAAATAATATAAGGAGATAAAATAGTAGGAAAATCTGGACAAATTCGTGCTAGAAATAAGGATACGTATTTTTGCCAACTGGAGTGAGCAACTTCCCATGGTCTGCGGGACTCCTTCTCACTAGCAATTTTAAAATATTTTTCTAAAAGACAGTTTGTAGCTCAAACAAGAATTAACGTAGGTGGCTCTAACAGCTTGCTCTGTACAATAATAATTCTGGTTTTATCATCTACTGGGCCTTGGGACCTTGAAGCCCTCAAAACAGAGGCTTCCAAATGTATCAGACAAAACCTATGAGTTTAAGGAATGAAAAGAGTCCTTACTGGTAGTGTATCTTTCTCTGAGGAAGGCTTTTCTCTGAACAAGACCACCTCTGGAGAAACTATGTGTATACCATTGGAAGTTGTTTTACAAACATTAAACTAGTTTGTTAAATGCATACGAGTGTATAGGTGTATAAATAAAATTTGTCACTTTCATATTGCTTTCCAGCAGAAATCTCATAGACAACAATTAATGGCTTGAGTCACTCAGAAATCCTGTGAAATCAGTAACTACTATTATTTGCATTACACACAGGACAAACTGAGAGACAGAGACTGCCCAAGATCAGAGAGGAATTCTGGGCCTTGCCTGGAAATGAAACAAAAGCCTTCTGAGAGCTGTTCCTGTGCTTTAACCAACCTTTTTTTTTTTTTTTTTTTAGCAGGCATCCTGCACAGAACCTGGCAGGTGACATTCCTGTTCTCGTGTCAGTATTGATCCAATCCCAAGTCCAGTGCCAAAAGACACTCTGATGCTGAAAGTGCCATCTCTTTCCAATGACATATAGAAAGTAAAGCCCTGAGCACTCACCCTGCGACTTATTCTCATTGCACTCTTATAAGGAAGAGCTGATATTGATTTTGGTGTCTTGTTGAAATTCCAACTTGGGTAATTAGTTTATTCTTACCTAAACTTGAATTTCCGTATTGATGATACTTTTCATACACCTCCCAGCAAAAAAGAATACCTGTACTATTATAACAGAAAGGTTTGCAGTATTAAATGAGCCAAGCTGAAAAGCAAGATACCATGTCTGCCACTTCACAGAATTTTTGTAAAGAACTCTGCAGTAAAACCAATTAGCGGCACACCACTGATTTTAAAAGGGTACAAATAAAAATAAATTTTAGAATTACATTTTAATGCAAGACTGTCTTGTGCCCTAAATCTAAAATATATTTTTTTCATCCCTGTTTTCAGAAAATTTAGTAATTGCCTTCGCAATACCAAGTGTCCATTCTTATTGGTGTGTTATGGGTGGAAGACACAGTGAAAATTCAAGGATAAATGATGAAAAAGACACATACTAAGCAACAATCACCCTATTGCACTTACAGCAACAAACAAAAAAAAAAGAATGGACTCTTAGCAAGGAAAAACCCAAGTCCCATCTGTTACTAGCATTGAACAAAATCAACATAAAATGAACCAACATTATTTTGGTCTTTGATCTCTTGGATGCTTTATGACAGAGGTCATAAATCAGGTAATTATTATCTGATATCAGGACAGCTTGAATTAACCTCTTACATTCCTAAGGCAATGAGAGCCCTCATCGCAAGTCAAAATCTGCTTATGTGAAATAAGTAACCTTACTGAGGGAAACAAATCCCTTTCCTCCCATTTCAGTCTAATCTGGACTTTTGAAAACTTTTTTGTGGTTCAGAAGTGGAAAATATCGTACTGAAATTCATCAGATCACAGACGTTTCCTGTTTGTTTCTGAAAGCTAGTTACGATTTGTAAATCACATCATCACTTGGGTTCTGGCTTCTTTTAATTGTAGGCTTCCTCCTCCCCTTTACTCCTCTTCTTCAGTGGAGGTCAGCTCAAGATGCCTCTATGTTTTGGCTGCTGAGATCCAGGAAAATTTGGAAGGCCTTTAATTCTGACATTTCATTCCTGCCATTGATATGAAACAGCCTACATTTGACGAGTTTCAGAAAACACAGAAGAGAATAGTACACACTTGGATTTTCTTTTTTTTCTTTAGGCAGTACTGAATAAGACTGGGCTTTGTTTTTTTACATCCTTGAATAGAAAATTTCCAGGAATACCAGTGCTTCTTTTTTTTTTTTTTTTAGCAACATTTTTAAAGTTTTTACTGTAAATTGGACAGCAGGAATGATGGGCACATCGTGATTAAACCACCTTATTTTTATGTATACAGCAGACAATCTTTTGCAGCAGGCACCATACATATATATTGTGAAAAACAGCCACACAAAAGAAGTCCTTTCACAAAGGAATGTACTTTTCCAAAAGAGTGATGTACCTGAAATACTGTATAACAAAAATATAGCAGCTAGACTAATAACATCAGAACCAGGTCACACAGAACCATGACCAATAATTCAGCATTTCGAGTACAAGAACAAGAAAAGCAGACAATACATAAGCTTCATAATGGAAAACATAACAGAATAAACAGAAAAGATTCTTTTACTGACAATACTTGGAGCTGAAAAGCAGCCGAAAGGGAGATGGGCCGAGTTTTGTGCACATCCTCACAGGAAGGGCAGGGGATTAGGTGGCCCATAGGATGATCTGTGCTTGAACAACAGTCATGTACTGCTTCTGCCCAGCCAGATGGCGGGTCCTGTTTTCAGGCAGCCCTTGCACTGGTTTCCCCACCGCTGAAATGAAAAACTAACAATAAACACAAATTTGAGAATCATGTGTTTTTTCTAGTAGCATGCCCCTTTCACTCTGATCAAGGTCTTTCTGAAAGATGCAACCGCCGCTACTCTCAAATGTGGCCAGCCACTTTTAGCTCCACTCCACTTTTTTCTCCCCATTTCACTATGCCTTAATGGTGCACTGTTATTATTTCTGTGCTTTTTTTTGAATTTTGGACTTACAATAATAAAGATGACTGTTCAAATTTCAGAGTACTTGGCCAGAGTTATATACAGATAACTGTGTTAGATAGTATCGTCATGAAAACAATCAGCTCCATGGGCTCGTGTCCAGCTGGATGCTACAGACTGGACCCAGGGTTCAAGCTATGTAAGTAAGTATGTGAGATGTGCGGGGTGAGCTCCCACATGGACCAGAGCCTTCAGCTGCCTTCACACACATAGCAGTGCTGGTGTGGCCAGAAGCTGAGGTGTTATGGAGTCAGGAACACACCAAAAGAACACTGTATTTCTTATGGCCTTGGCCTTTGCAAGAGGTTGGTAAGATCTGAGGAAGGCTCCTTTTGCCCTTTTGTCCTGCGCACGTGCGCAAATGATGGGCACAGACCCACTCAGTTCACAAAACGCCTGGGCTACAAGGCACTGAGGGGGAATAATGCATCTAATAACTTGTCTAGTGTACGTGCAAATAAAGACTTAGGCAAGTGAGCAAGCACAGTACACCATTTTGATAACTGAGACAGCAAAAAGTTTGGAGATTTTCCATGGCATTGAAAGCTTAGCGCCACTGATTTAGACAGGTAATTCTGACATTGGGATCGTCATCACTACTTCATGACCCAGTGTTCCTGCCTCGTAATTAAGGAAGGAAAAGACAATGTGCAGTATGGTATAGGGTCAGACAGCAATCTTATACACAGCTATGAAATAATGAATGAAATTATATAATTGAATATATATTTTTTTCATTATATAATGAAATTATATGAAGACAAGCTATGCAAATATTAATAATATATCCACTTAAGTGGACTCACAAAAAGAGTGAAATTCTTTATCAGGAATGGAAAAAAAGAAGAGATTTCTGAAAAATTCTACCAGCACTATTGTGTAGAGGAGACTTATTTCTCTTTTGAGCTAAGTCCGCAATAGACATCTCGCTATACATTAGGGTGAAATCCCCTGAAAACAGGAGAGATATTCTTAAAATCTGATGTAAAAGACAGGAAAATATAATTTAGGAGTAGAGACATAGGAGAATGTAGCAATAGCAGTTCTGTCATACGTGTTAGATGTTCTGATCAGGCTAACATTTGTGGGTGCAATTTCTTCCTGAGTTCCCACAAACTACGGAGGGGTGTTGGAAAATTCTTAATTCTGCTATGCAATCTATGACAGAAAAAAAAAGATAAAGCAATGTGTGGGCAGTCTGTATGTGAGTCTGTGTAATGGCAGATCTCAATGTGGAGTGTGATGCACAAGAAGCACATGGCTTTATGCCAGATTTATGTTCTCTTCAAATTGGGGTTGACCTGAGCATCAAGTTAAAATAACTTATCCTTTATGTAAGTTACATTTGGTCTAGCTATAAGTAAAAATGAGACTAAGGACAAAATTGCTTTCAGAACAAAATATTTTAGACTGATATATGTGTACCTCCTCAATAAACATTATTTTTTGTAAGCTAAGTTGCAAATATTCAGGAATTTCAGATGACCTCAGACTCCTCTAAAGAAGATAAACCCAGGGTAGGCAGTGTCTCATGATTAGAGTAAGTAATTACCTGAAAGCCCAATGTAAGGTCCATAGAAATCAACAGGAATCTATTGACTTCAGGGGATTTCAGATCAGGTTTGGGAAGAACTCGGGGAAATGACTCCTCCTGCACATCACTTCATTCATCTGCTCAGCGACTACAACGTACCCACACATTCTGTGACAAGTGAGAGTCTGTCAAGTGACTCCCCCGGCATTTTCCCCTTTCATCCGGGAAACTCCTTCATCCGCGATAAGCCTCTGTGCCCTGGCATCCGTGTACCAGCCGGGGGGAGGAACCTGTTTGTAAACCAGATGCTTTGACATAGCTGGAACTTGGAAGGGAGGCAGCAGCACTTGGCAAACAAACTTGTAATAAGTGCACTTTGCTTGAAATGTTTATAATTTGGTCTTGAAAAATATGCTGAGAAGATGGGCACTAGACATACTGCTCGACTTTGAAGTTTGAGTTTGAAGGTGGGGATCCTGCATACCTCCCAAGGAACATTCGAAAAAAACAACCTGGTGCTCTGTAAAGTGAAGAATGTGCTTGAGGAGAGGGGGTAGGGAGAGTTAATAAGTCCCGCTGTCATGCCATCTGCAGAGAAATTATCAAGGTCCAGAGAAAGGCAGCTTCATTGTAAGCATCAACATATTCATATGAAGCCTTCCTAATTTGCTGGTAGATTTTTGTAAGAATTTTAAAAAGGTATACCTAATATCCCTTCCAAACCATGTTGATGCTTTTAGTTTAGCAACATACTAAAAAATTAGGCAAATACATAAGCACAAAATGTGTCTCATTGGCTGCCTTACATTTTGCTAAAATAAGAGACATAAAGAAGGAGTTATGTTGCTCATCTGGGATGTAGGTGATGCCTACTGATGATCCACGAAATGCTACTCCCAATAAAAGAACAGCAACTGGTGCTCCTCCTGGAGACAGTCTGATCAAGGAGGAAAAAAAAAAAAGAAGTCCTCAGGTGCTCAAAAGGTGAAGACTGACCTGAAAGTTTCTTCCCTGTGACAGACTCATTGCTCTGAGGACAGAGAAGAACTGCAGGTAGAAGTGTTGAACACAGATGGAAGGTAACCTAAACGATTTTCTCAAATCAGGCTCAGCAAATTCAGTGATATTTAGAATTTGACTATATAAAAAGGGGGAAAGGTATGGCACTTTTATGGTTTATATCTTCACAATCAAATACATTCAGCCAGGTTTAAATCTCAGGCTGGGAGGGGATGCTACCACATGAAGGAGACCTGAGGGAGGTTCAAAACCCTCAGGAATTTTCCGTTCAGTTCCTCTCTTGTCACTTCCATTTCTTTTCCCTCCCCACTTTGCTTTCCTGCCTTGTTCTCCTCTCATCCTAGAAGGCCTCTCTTTCCTGTAAGTCTGCAATAAATAGTGTGAATCAGTGAGGACAGGGAGGCGAGCAGTGTTTGCATGGAGCTTGCGTAGCAAACGGCTCTCCAGACAGGAGATACCTCCTCAGCAGTGAGGTGTTCGGTTGTGCAAGGGTACGATCAGTCTTTGGGGGATGCTGTGAAGCTCTGGTGGCAGGTGGAGGGCAAGGACCTGGCCGGGGCATGGCGATCTGGATACGGCTGGTTTGGTGGGCAAAGCGATCCAGGGGGCTTCTGCTGGGAGGTCAGTAGCAGGACCTGGGGGAAGGCAAGGTGGAAAGGTGGATTGAGGCAGGTTAGCTGGACCCTGAAATGGAGTGTCAGGGAGGAGAAATAGATGGTCAGTGTGGCTGGAGGTTGGGGACCTAAAATCCTACAGAAAAGGTGAAGGGCTGAACTGAAGTGTCTTGGGAATAACTGTCTTGGAGTCTAAGTCAAAACATAGGTAAGATGGAAAGAGCTTAGAAAAAGAATACCAAGGAATTAATAGTTGCATAAAAAGCAAAATAATAATCTTACAAAATTTTATCTGTGTTTAATTAAGCATGTGAATAGCTTCATTGATATTAGAGGGAATACACATGAGTAAAGATAAACAGAGAAGATAGAAACCTGAAATAGGAAATGGTGCATAAAGCTGGGAATAATTAATAAGGAATAGGAAGGGCTGAGAAAAAAATAACAGTGGAGAGAAAAGAGAAGGGAAAATGTAATTTTTAAAAGAAGCAAATTAGGTGCAGAAAAAACAATACTTCGTTGATTATTTTCTGTTGATGGTTTAAATATATGAAAACATATTTAACACTGGTATTGCTTTTAAAGGCTCAAGTTAGAATACATTAAAGAAAGTATATTCAGCTTCCTAGGATTAGTACGCAGGGAAGATTTGCATTTAAAATAAGAGTCCAGATCGTGCACCCTCTCAGACAGGGTTAAACCAGACCAGAAAAAATTGCAGGGTCAGGGCCAAGGCAGCTGCCTGCATGCCTGTTATGTCTGTCATTGTTTGTGTTGTCCTTTTGGACTTGTAAGCTCTTCGGGCTAGGATCACTCCCCATGGGGCCCATCCAACCTCCACTGCCTTCAGCGGGCACTGGGGAAGGCTTTGTTTGTCCAGCATTTGGCTCAGAGGAGTCAGGGCCTGATTGAGACTTGTAAGTTATAGATGTAATACCAGCAAAGTATCACTTACAGTCACTGAGATATGGCCGGGCTTGAATGTTTGTTCTTACACTGGGACTCTGCACAGTCATGAAATTACACCCACATAGAGCGAGAAAGAGTTTTCGGGTCTTAGACACTGTTACAATTGCTGGATATAGCGTAAAAAAACAGGACAGATGAAAAGGCAGTTTGAAAGCAGTCCTTAAAAGCGTATGTGCTTATTTTCACACTAGCTGTGGTGGCACCAGCTCTACTGGCACCACCGCCATGGAGGCCACAGTGGAGAGGAGGAGGAGTCTGGTGTCTCTTCTAGTGGATGCAGATGACTTGCTGTCCTGTTTCCGCATGCCAAGAATAACAAGTATTACAAGGGCAGAGAGGAGCTAAAAAGATGTAAGAGAAACCCTGCAAACACTGACACCTGAACCTTAGCCTTGGAAAGGGACAAGGAACTACTGGAGTCAGTACTGGGTCTGGTGTTGTTCAATACATTCATCAGCCACCTGGATGAGGGGACAGAGAGCACCCTCAGCAAGTTTGCTGATGACACAAAGCTGGGAGGGGTGGCTGACACCCCAGAAGGCTGTGCTGGCATTCAGTGAGACCTGGACAGGCGGGACAGTTGGGCGGTGAGGAATCTAATGAAATCCAGCAAGGGCAAGTGTAGGGTCCTGCACCTTGGAAGGAATAACCCCATACACCGGTCCAGGTTAGGAGCTGATCTGCTGGAGAGCAGCTCTGTGGAGAGAGACCTTGGAGTTCTGGTGAACAAGTTGACCATGACCAGTGTCCTTGTGGCCAAGAAGGCCAATGCTCTTCCATGGTGCATTAAAAGGATGGTGACCAGCAGGTCGAAGGAGGTCATTCTCCCTCTTTACTCTGCCCTGGTGAGGCCACATCGGTAGTACTGTGTCCAGTTCTGGGCCCCCCCAGTTGAAGAAGGATAGGGAAAGAGTCCAGGGGAGGGCTACAAAGACCATCAAAGGACCGGAGCACCTCTCTTATGAGGCAAGGCTGAGAGACCTGGGTCCTTTTAAGCCTGGAGAAGAGAAGACTGAGCGGGTAACCTCATCACTGCTCATTAATATCTAATGGGCGGGTGTTAAGAGGATGGTGCCAGAGTCTTTACAGGTGCCAGGAAAAGGGGCAACAGGGACGAGATGGAACACGGGGAAAATCCATCTCAACATGAGGAAGAAGTGCTGGAAGAGGATGCCCAGAGGCAGACGGAGCAAGTGGAGCGATCCGCGGCCGAGGTGCCTTTTGCCCGCTCCGCCCCCCGCGGTTCCCGCTCCGCGGTGCGCGGTGCGCGGAGCGGTTCCAACGCGGCGCGAGCGAGAACGGCGCTTTGGCGCCACCTAGTGGCTCACTGGAGAGTTGGACACCCACCCCCCCCTCCGCGCTTCCTGGACCATTCCCGGTGTTTAATTACTCCTTGCCGTCATTAACGCCGCGGCGCAAGGAGGGATTGTTCACAGGACGAATCCGTGCGAGACGCAGGGGCCAAGGTTCCAGGATTCAATAGCACTTCAGAAGAAAATTCCTTGGGGTTTTTTTTGGTGTGTTAGTGGTTTGTGGGGTTTTTTTGGGGGTGTAGAATTACAAAAAAATAGGAAAATAGAGATAATGCCGGAGTTGAAGCGCAGGTTGGGTCATGGTGCAGCCCCACGACATGACGCCGCTCGCTCACTGCCTGCAGATGACCCACTCCCAGCAGTCACCTTTTCAAATGGAGATTTGGGGCAGTCCGTGATGCCTGGAGTGCAGCAAACTGAGGTCGTCTTCACTGTCAACTTTTCTTCCTACAAAACCCATATTTATTATCTTTTTTTTTTTTTTCCAAATTATATATCTCAGGGTGCATCTTTTAGAATCGTTGGGTGCGACGTTTCTCTTAGCATTGTGGCAGAGGTCAGGAATTGCTTCTAAAATGTTACAAAATCAGAGAACCCAGTAAAAACCTCAGGGTAAATTTTGACTTCTGGGATTGGAAGAGTCTTGAAGTGAAGCAGATGTGTGCCACCTCATAAGTATTTCATCTGGAAGCCCTGAGGCTAATTCAGAGAGTGTGTTAAAGATGGACTATTTCTCTCTGCTCTCCTCACTGCAATAGAATCATAGAATTGGTGAGGTTGGAAAGGACCTTTAAGATCATCAAGTCCAACCATTAACCTACCCTGACAAAAAAAACCCTCTAAACCATGTCCCCAAGTACCTCATCTACCCTTTTCTTAAACACCTCCAGGGATGGTGAATCCACCACCTCCCTGGGCAGCCCGTTCCAATGTTTAATAACCCTTTCAGTGTAAAAATGTTTCCTGATAACCAATCTAAACCTGCCCTGACATAACGAACCTGTTTCCTCTTGTCCTGTCCCTTGTCACCAGGGAGAAGAGGTCAGCCTCCATCTCTCTCAAACCTCCTTTCAGGTAGTTGTAGAGGGTGATGAGGTCTCCCCTCAGCCTCCTCTTCTCCAATAAACAATGCCTGAATTAAGTCCAACAGAGAAACTAGGAGTAAGCATAGTTCTTGCTGGGGAAAGAAGAGCAACCACTGATTTTATGATGCCTCTGTACAAAGAGTAACAAAAGCTTCTCATAGTGCAGCCATTTACCTATTCGGCCTATCTCTTCCCCTCCCTTTGTGGCAATTAGTGTCCAAGGAGCAGTATCAACCTTCACTTCACAGTTAGGGCATGCAGAAGATCCTGTGGGCAACTAGTTAAAGGACTGTGGGGGCCCTGAATACTCTTTAATAGAGACTACATTCTTGGATCTTCAGAGATGAAACTTAAAGTCTGGGTTCCTACTGCTGAAAGTATATTTCAAGTGTTACTTGCTGTGTGCAAATATTTAGAACGTTAAGTGTGACTCAAGGTTGCCTTTCCTGGATTTTTTAGGCTTTTTTTTTTTGCCTTTTTTTTTTTTTTTAATTCCTTTGCTTCTGAGCCATATTTTGTGACTAAGATTTAAATTTCAGAAAACAGACCGTAAGGCTAAATCCAACAGTACAAAGTAAAAGTTTCTGTTAGTTCAGTGGCGAATTTTATTTCTGCCCAGAAAATTCCTGTCCCGTTGAAGCCAATGGCAGAATTTCTAGCATTTTCAAGAGTGCAAGAATTTCCTGCTATCCTTTGCTTGTATAAAACTGCCCAGAGAGAGTGACAAGCATTGCAGGGCAACAGAGTTATTCCTGGAAATAAATTGACCAGAAATTCACAGGTGTTATGGATGCTCCTGTGTATTATTTCAACATTTGAATCACTTTGGGGACTGAAGAAAGAGGCTCTGTATGCCTCATCATAAGGTTAACGTTAGTAGTGTTAAGGCTATATACTATCTTGGTCCATGTGTATGACTATGTTTCATAAACATAGTTCATAAACTACCTAGGTTTATGAACAAAGCCACTTGTTCATAGCAAAGGAAAAATGCATAAAAAGATTCATATTGAAAGAAATTCAAACTAGCCAAGAGAGAAGGATACCAGTGCCATGCATTGCCTCCACATGGAAGGCAAGGACCCCTCATATTCTGGAATTCAGCGATGACCCATCTTGCGTATCTGAACATCTCCACTCTACTTAGGGTTGGCATTAGCAGAGTCACTTGCTACTTTCAGTTACAGCTCGCTCATAGAGAAGGTGTATTAGAAAAATCAATAGAGCAATCGATACATTTTACCCAAGTTATCAGATGTGCTCCAGATGCTTAAGTTGCTAAATAGCATTTGATTCCAATAAAACGTATCTCACATCCTTTGTATTAAAGCAAGAGTTGGCATATATTTCTCTTTCCTCCCTCTCCATTCCCAGTTGAGCAGCATTTGCACTCTGGCACCAATTTATGTGGAATTTCAATGTGTTTTTGAAATAAAATTGATTAGCATTTTCTCTCCTGAAAAACTGTCTTAACATCATCCCAACAATTATGGGAAATTAGGTTGTATAAAAATACTTTTTAGTTTTATTTCCCAAATGAAGAAATAATGCGGCATAATGAAGGGTTGTGCGAGAGAGCTCTAGGAGTACTTTGAAAAAGCAACAGTCAGTGAAGTGGAAAAATGAGGGAACAAAGACTGGATTTCACAGTAAACTGTTTCCATTGGATTTCATCTCTAGATATTACATTTATATTTCATGTGCATACAAATTATATGCCATGGGAACACTACAGGGTAAATTAACAGTGCACTGCACATAGACTAGACATGCAAATGACAAAAATGGGAGGTAAGTATGTAAAAAATGTATCCCTAAATCAACATGTACTTAACTCGTCGACAAACAGGAGCATCAGGAAAGCACTTTAAGACATACTACATTTTGCACGAAGGTGTACAGTTTTTGGTAAAGATGTTGGTAGTGGTCTTCTCAAATTCTCTCGTGATAGCATTAATCTTTAATGCAAGACTGATAAGCACTTTTTTGGCAAGCTAATTCTTACAGTAAATCTATTAAGAAACCCAAATCCAGGCCTGCATGGTTTCATGTTGATAATAGGACACAGTGCCTCTTACCTGTAGGTTAGAATCACACCTTGGTACCCCATTAGTGAACTTCCAGTGAAGCAAGAGTTTCAGCTATTTCCAAAGCTTAATAACCATGTCACCAAAGAAACCCACCACTGCAATTTGCCATGATGATAAACCTTGCTGACAGATCTAACCAAGTGACCAACATTTGAATGAATAGGAACACTGACAAGTGAAAGTCTGAGTGAGAGTTATCTATGTGTGTAATTTACTCATGCAGTATAAATTACATCTATTTAAGCAGAGTTGCATCCACACATTGTAATTGCAGTGGTGTAGCTGGCAAATCAGTCTGGTGGTTTTATTCCACTAGAGTCATCACTGATTTAATCTTACAGTGTTAGGTGATTTCTGAGTTTGATGTTCACTGTAAATTATTGTCCTGTATTGACCAGCTGGTCTGTTTACCTGAATGATCTTTACTACGGCATCATCATGGTGGCTAGAAGTTATGTCTCATTAAGTGCTGGCTCATATCTGTGTGTCATATCTGTGTTCATGCTTCCAGTGAGACCTCTGCGAGCATCTTGCAGCTCCTCAATTTCTTTGTAAAAGTAGAGGCAAGGAATTCATGGAGTTCAGAGGTAGTCGCTCAAACATTTTGGAAGAAGTTGCTAAGAAAATGGCAGTGCAAAGCCTTCACTACGATGTCATACAGAGCTCTACTGAAGCAAAGGGTATGAAGATGTTGTCAGAGAAAGCTAAGGACTGGTCATGTTTGAGCAGTTAGTTAGACTGTTATTGATGCAGACTGCCAGCATCAGCCAGTGTCTTGTTTCAGACATGGTCAATGCACAAAAGGATTGTGTCTCCTGTCTCAGTCTCTTGTGTCAGTCTTGTGTCACTTGCCTCCATGAAGAAGACTAATATCAGGCACAACTTTGGATACCAGGATGCTATTGATTCACCCAGACCCAACCAGGACCTCAAGAAGATTGACCTAGCACCCTCCCTTTAGAGCCATTGTCAACCAACCTTCTGCCTCTGAAAATATCTCATTTTGAGAGGAATATTACTGCTGAGAGGACTGAAGAGCTTGATTGCACATGCTTTAATTAAAGGTCACAGGTCTGACAGGCTGTGACGTTATCTAATATATAGCTTTTCCTTTAGAGCTGCAGATCGGTGCTTTGTGAGATAGTACTTTTTCTGAGCACCATCCCCAGTTCCTTGAGTCACACCGTTGACATGATGGACGTAAAGTAGTGATGAAGCTTTGTGAGAATGCAGTAGCTCAGATCCTGCACTCTTCTCACTGCCACTTTTCTCTTTTCTCCTGCCCTCCTGTCTGAACAAGGTTTTTAACATGGAATCTATGATAAGCCATAGAGTGAGCAAGCTTGCTGATTTGGGAATGGACAGACTTTCTGCCAGACCCTGTCCCTCTTTGCCCCATTTTCTCTCTTCACCCCTCTGAGCAAGCATCCTTGTCCCTGCTGCAGGCTCAGTGCGGTGGCTCCATCTGTACAAAAGCTTGTTTGTCAGAAGTCCTGGACTTGGTTTCTTCAGTTCCCCTTACACTGACCATGCTATAACATCCAAGTGATCATTGCAAAATACTAAAAAATAAAAATAAAGATAGAAGTTCCTGGAGCCTTCTGAAGCCAGGTCCAAAGTGAAGAAAAATTCTCAAAAACAACAGTTCAGAAGACACAGAAGAAGGAGGAAGGTCTTTTCCCCTTCCCAGGGCCTCTTTGTGGGCAGGTAGCTGCCAGGGAAAGGATGCACTGCAAACCAGGACTGAGGCCTGTCATGGCACAGGAAAATGCCGCAAATGGCCAGAAAGACACTAAGGCAGTTTATGAGGTAAAATACAGGTAAACTCTACTGAGTAACATGCACCCGCACGCTGCTGTTGTCCTCCGCACCTCTTCACTTCAGCGTCCCTAGAAAGTCACATCAACATCAACCCTCACTAGCTTAGCTTCTACAAACCTGAGAGCATTTCTTTTGTTCACAGCCTTCAGTGCACATGCTGTCCTTACTTCTTTCCCTCATGACATGCCCCCTTTCAACACCTCCAATCAACCCGTGTCATTTGGTGCCATCTCAAGATTCTGTCCAGATCTGACATATCTCCAAGAGGCTGTGAGATGATCTCTGCTGAACCAAGGCTAAAGCATTTTGAATCTTTCTTTTATTCAAAATCATGGTGTTTGTACTTTAAATGGAGGTGGTTTGTTTCAATTGTCAGATCATATGTTCGCCAAAATCCAGGTATATTGAATATGTTGAATACATCTCTGACACACAGTTAAGGAAGTATACAGTTCTACATAACAGGTACAGCAAACCCTTCATTTAGTCTGTCTCCTCTTACAAGTCACAGAACATAAAAATTCCTAAAAGCGTATTGTTTGAAACAAGTATCTTCCCTGACATAGCCATGGAGGACCAGACTTCGTGTCATCACTGGCATATACCTTTCAATAAAATTCTGGATACCATTATTTTCCAGTACAGTTGCATATATTTGCATATGCTCTTTGACTGGAAGAGTGAATCCCTAATCTAGAAAAGTTTTAGGTATTTTCCTAAGATACTATAAGAAATTTGCCAACCTGCAAAAAAGAGGGTAATTTTGCTTTTCAGAGGAGCCTCTGTAATGTTTTTTAGAAAAAAACCCACAAAGTTCTGTTTTCCAGTAGAATTAAAATTTTGTTTCTTCTTTTAGTATTTGTTCCCTATAAGGTACTATTTAAATCACAGCAACTCACCACGTTAGGCCATATTTCTTCTTTTGTCTTTCAGGTGAGAGAATTCTATTGAAGTACAGCTAAAAAAATTAGCCTTTCCAGTTGCTTTTTCACATGTATACATCAAACTGCCATTGTAGGAAACAATTAATTGGCCTGGTATGTTGGATCTTGGAAACTTGTCTTAGCTTTTGTTTGCTAACAGATTACTTTGTTAATTCCCAAGGTTTAGCAAGCACCTTGGTTTTTTTTCCATCAGAGTTTCAGTCATCCTTTCTTGCTCTATATGAATAGATGTCTTCTGGTCACTGAGAGATAGGATTTGGCTTTCACATTCATACGTTTTCCCCTGGCTGATTGTTTGAAATGTTTGATACCCCAGATGTACATTGGCCTCTGTGGAGTTTGTCAGATTGCACGTTGGCAATGGATTTAAGAAACACATTCAGACACGTTTTGAATCTGTAAGACGATGTGTTCACTGTAGTACATTGGGCCTGTTCCCTGCTGCCCTTCACAGACATCCACATTGGCACAAACATCAGAGCTGACTTCCATCAGTTAAGGATCAGGCTATGAAGGAAAAAAAAAATCATCGTATGTGCTTAACAAATGAGATTCCAGTTTGTATCCTCAGAGTTATCATAACCAAAGAGTTTTGTTTTGTTTTAATTTACTGATGCTTAGATTCTTTTTTTAACAAACTACAGTGTTACAGGCAATCTCAGCGTTTACAAGTCAAGTCCCCAGAAGACCAGACAATTGTCTTGAATATGGTCCATTTTGATTGTGGTCCGAAACAACCAAAGAGGAAAGAGAATCAGAGAGAAAAAAAAAAAGAATGAACAAGAATCTGGCTTTGTGAGTGTGTTTATGAAACTCCCTTGGGAAGCAGACATCATCTCCGGCCACTGATATACTCTGTATTTGGAGTAATGATGAAGGATGTGCTGCAGCAGGGACTGCATTGCAGGCTTCCCTCCTTGCAGGAAGCTGCCCCTTGCCACTGGGCTGTAGGAACATATGATATCTGGTTTAAGTTCTTACTGATTTTGTGTTGCACAGCTTTGCAATGCAGAGAGGAACAGCTTCAGCAGGAAAATCAGGGTGCCTGGGAAACATCCTGTGACCTGTTGGGTGGTGCTTGTTCCTCTAAACTGAGGTTCAAACCTTCTGTAGATACTAGAAAAGCAGTTAAATGCTTTGAAAATGGTAGAACCCAAACTTTCATTTTTAATTTAAATAAAAACACATCACAAAATAACAGTATTTTCTCAGCTTTAAAGTACAGCTTGTGGTGCACAGTAGTCATCTAGCTAGCTGCTGAATTATTTCCTTATAAGATCATTTAACTTCAAAACTTCATATTATACAGGTCACATGTTCTGGTGATATTCAGAAGGGAATTGTCACTTTCAGACAACTAATATCAGTCATTCTTCTATCTATATTTGGATTGCAGGCTCAGGAAAGTGTGATGGCAGTTATTAACTGCTCTCAAGAAATCCACTTGCAAGATGGATTTATTTCTTGATTAATGATGGAGATTATTCAAGTATTAATTCCAGTTTTTTATATCGCAAACTTGATATCATCCTTGTTCTCTCCACCCTTAAAATTACTATGATTACTCTAATTGTTAGAAAGCTATTATTTGATTCAGATTTGCAAAGTAATTATCAGCTAGTAGCACATCTGCCATTTCTTACTAAATTTTGGTATGTATTGTTGTATCTCAATTAACAAAAGATCTACTAACTGAAGCATTGCTGTATGAATTCTAGTAAGGCTTTCAAGCATGACATAAATTTTGTCCTGATTGATTCTGACTCTTACTGTGTGCTGTTTAATTTGTTGCTTTGCATTTCAGAATTGTTCTGTGAACCCAGTGCTTGATGTTTTATGCAATGATGTCTTCGTGTGCAGCAATCAGATGTACATCTAGAGATTTTAACCGATGGAGCATCCTTTATGACATTATTTTTACTTCTGATTTGCAAGTTGTATTCTCATTACCTTTTTTCTTTGATTGTGTCACAGGCTACAGGGATTAAACAGAATTACAGTTTTGAATTTCATCTTTGAGATGGTACTACTAACATAATGGGATAATCATCTCCACATGTCTAGTTTCTCTTTCGTGAATATGAGGAGCAGTGAAGGCAGCAAACATACCAGTTATTAATGCTGCAGCATCACTGATTTGCTTTTTACATCAGCTGTACCTCATATATAAAGTTGTTCAACTTGTTGCAAAATTATAAACCGTTTAAGAATGAGATTTTGAGCATTCATAACCAGGCACAGGTGCTTGCGTCTGCACACACACACATACTGCAAACGTCTGTGAACATTTCTATATTAGATAAACAATTTCGTTCACTTACTACTGAGCTGTTTAAAATGTGTCTTGTACTGAAAATATACTAATAGATCAGTCCATGTACAACACTGCTTTAACAGCATAAAGTCTTCTGGATTATGAAGTTCAGTTTATGTATGTTTTCTGTAAAAATACTTTCACGACATTTTTTAGAAGCTATTACCAGACAGAATCTATTTCAAAGTGTCTGCAAGTTTTTCTCAAACTCCTTCTGCAGTCTCCAGATTTAGAGCAATCTCTGATTATTAGTTTTCCTTTACAATTTCTTATTTCAGTAGTTTTACTTACTGGTTTTACACATAATGACAGCCATGAAAATATTCTTAGAAATTTGACAGTTAGAAAGAAAATTAATTTAATTAGTGGAAGCCACGTGTAGGTTGGGAAGACTGGAATGTATGCTGTTTCAATTGCATTTAATGGCTGCTTTACTTGATTATTTATATATTTTTATTTTCCTTAGTATTTACTTGTATTGCTGTCATTTGAGGAACCCCAGCATGTTGCATGTGTATTAGAATTACTAAATAATTCCAAAAGCATTGAACAGACAGGATTGTGATCCACAGCTTCAGAATTTTTATGGAAGAAGATCAAAGAGATCAAAGAAGGATACTAAATTTTTCTCCTATAGTGGAGCTGTATATCCCAGGCTATAATGATATTGCTTTTTTTTAAAATTGTTGTCTAGAATTTTTATTATTTGTTGGGTTTTGAAACAGGACAGTGTTCTCTATTTTATATTTTGATTTTTTAAATGCTTACTTTAAAAATTTAATTTCATATTCTATTGTTAATAAGTCTGGTCTGAACACATACGGCTAAGACTATTTACAGCACAGAAATACATAAATATCTGTCAACATCAACACTAGAAGACTGTAGTGTTTGAATTGCTTGGAGCAGAATGCAGTAACACTAATTATTTCCTTCTAGACTTGCTGTGAAATTGGCTTCTACAACAGCAAATCACTTGAATTACATGTTAAATCAGTTTATTTAGGGTGAAATTGCTATTTCTCATATCCAAAATTCTGCTGTGTCCCTAGATTAGCTATTTGGGAGCGGAACTGTATTCCCCTGGGCATGGAGAACTGGGCTCTCCTAGGGAAGGCCAGCATTGGGGAGAGCACTGAGGGTCAAGAGTCTTCAATTTCGCAGTCCTGCACAGCATTCAGGAGCTGCAGCTTCTATTACAAGTCAAATGGCCCTCTATTCTCTTCCCTCTCCAGCTGCAAAATTAAGTATACACTAACTAATACAGAGGGTTTTCTTTCCTTTTTTTTTTATTTTTTTTTTTTTTTTTATTCTGGCTTTATTGTGTTATAGCCTTACATCCTTACTAAGATTTCTCTTACACCCATTTGGATAGGATGGATGCATGAAAACGCTTTCCCAGCAGGCAGATGAATGCCCTTTTTCTTACTAATGAAAATGGGAAAGCTATTTTGTTGCAACTCACTGCTTAAAAAGGAAAATGCCTCCTTCTCCAAAACAAAACAAATACTTTCTATAAAAAGGCATTCTCAGGCTATTTTTCAATAAAAGTTCAAATTTATCTGATTTTTTTCCTGGTGTGAGGATTCCCCCATTATTTTTCTACTCCTTCACTTGGAGAGAGGCAGCCACGTAAGCAACCAGTGGACCTGGCACTTTGTCGTGTTTCTACCTGATCAGATGTTCATCCTCAGCTCTAGTCATACCACAGCTGAGGCGCATTAACACTTCTCAAGCATAGTGTCAACCACGCGCTGCCTTCAAAGGCCACCAGTAGGTAAGCTCTATGTGCTGAAAACACAGTATCAAAAGGAATGTTAAAACGGTTAAATAAAAATGCTAAGTGTTGAAAGCTCCAAAGGGTTTTTGAATAGCTGACAGCTCTATCTGGAGACAAGAACTTCCCAGGAGCAATTCCATTAGCTGAGACTGCTTGCTGAGCTATCAGTTTGAGCCAAGTCTACCACAGATTGTGCTGAGAAATCTGTTGGGTGCACAGGAAAATTAGTACAGTATGGCCTTATGATAGAAATAAAATCCACAAGTCTGAGTTTTACTAACTTTATGCTCTGTTGTTGCCAATAAAATTAGTTCTTGTTTCCATGGTTGTTGGTAGGTTCAGAATCAGGCTCTATATCATCTTTTGCATTCTTCTTACAGTAGTTGTTAAGGTCTTATTCCAGTATGTTGACATAAGTTTAGCTCTGTCTCTGATGAACTGGGAATTTTGGGATTCAGCGTTGAGCTTTGACAGTGTTGGTTGAGCCGTACCTAAGAAAGTAATAGAGTAGGGCCACAGGAAAACCTGAAGTGGGAAATTCAGTTTGGAACTGGAAGACGGCAAAGTGAATGTGGACACAGGAGGACAGACGAAATGCTGCAGAAGGAGGAAGAGAGGATGAAATAGTCAACACAGCTGGCCAGGTCCTCAGTTGTACTGGGAACAGATAAGATGCAGAGGAACAATTCATGGACTTTATGTCCAACTTAAAGATAGCGTAAACATAGACTATAACAACCTTAAAGACTGCAGGAGAGTCTGACCTCCAGCTTTAAGCCACACCCTCTGTGCCAAAGTACAGCTGAGGCAAGGTGGTATGTGAGGTGCCGCGGTGGCTTTCAGCCATTTGAGGTGGCCCTTCCAGAGCATTTCTCAAGTGCTTAGATACACCTGGTCAGGGGTCTGTGTTGGCTAAAAAGATTCAAAACTTGGTTTATGGTACAAAAAGTGTGTATTTTGACCCATGTCTGCACAATCCATTTGGCAGAATGCTGCACCTTTACCAACAGAAATGGAATTAAATTTGTAAGTAATTATCAGTATTTGGTGTATAATATAGGATGTTGCAATTGTTTCTTGTTTTAACATACACAGGACAGATATTACAAACCTGGGAAGGTCCTGGTTAAAATTATGCTTCAAAGAAATTCAAAGGTTTAAGTGAGGACAGATTTAAATCAATCAGCCATCTCTGTGTCCTATAGTGATGCTATATTGCTCCCATGTGATTGTGGTTGGGGAATTTTCATTTTCATAATCTAATTTCTGATTACAACAAGTCTCAAAGAGGTTTTGAGTGTTTCCTTTTTTTTTCCTTTTTTTTTCCCCTCATGGTGTCACTAAGGGCCAAACCTGACATATCCTCATGCAACCATATACAGAAGCCTCACCACTCTGGACGAGGTATTTGTGCTCTTCTGCCTCCACAGGGAGAGTTGTCTTCCGTGAGCTGTTGCAGGGAGTACAAGAAATGGATAACTGTTGGGTGATCATAAATTAGCGTGCGTAGGTTTGAGTGGCTATACAGTTTGGAGGCTTCTTTTTCCACAAGGATTTCATTTGTGCCCCTGGACAGACGTTATTTTCAATATGAAAGGAGACAAGCCTCAGAGTAAGCAGTTGTGCCTGGCAGCAAATGTATCAGAAATTAAACTGTATACTAACTTTCTGGGCTTTATGGGCTGAGGCATTTTACTGAACTTTTAGAATAAATATTTGTATAAACTGGTGAAGGTTGACTGCAAAGGCAATGTTATTATGTGGCTTAAAATGGTTACCTGTAAACTGTTGTTAGTAAAAGGTTGTCATGTTCAGGCCTATTTCTCTTACTCCTCATCATTAAGATGCAGTTTATTGAAAGTGTTTGCAAATGTATGGTTCAAACCTAATTTCATTATATGGAAGTCACTTTCTTTAGTGCCAAAAGAAGAGGAGAGCAATTGGCAGTATTTATTTATGAGAGCATACGTGACTTCCATTCCAGCTATTTATGTCATATGCTGGCATTTCATCTGTGTACTCCCAAAGTAGATCTGCTGTAAAAAGATGACCTCTGCCTTATTTATGGGAAGAACAGAGGTGACAATGGTCAAAATGCTGAGATTCTGAGTTCCTGATGTTTTTATCATCCTGGTAATGCATTTCAGCTGGAAAACGCTGAAGTTGTTAACAAGCAATTTTTTGATCTTGTGTTCCTGTCAGATTTTCTGTAATTCAGCATTTGTAACTGTTGTTTTTACTTCTAAGGGAGTCTCTTGCACCACATGTACTGCCTCAGATATTCCTGTACAAGCATGTAATTCATCCGTTTAATTTTCAAGAACCTCTCTGTCTTCTCATTAAATGGTAATTTCCTGTATCAGAAATTTAATGTCTTCTCTAATTGTAGAATGATATTTCAAGATCAGAAAATTATTTAATTTTATATGCTAAATGGATTAGGGGGTTTGGAATTCAGGTAAAATACACAACTTGATTTGTTTCTTATTGCTTTTAAATTTTTACTTCAGTTTGTTTGGAAATTAGTACTTTGACATTCTCATCACAAAATGACATACTAACCCTACCCCTCAGCTGTGATGAAAAACATTATTAAGATTGCAATGTCAAGCTTTCAGAAGCTAGGGGGAAAAAAAAACCAAACATCTTGTCTAAATTGTGCATTCCTAACTTGGCCCCAACCTCAGTTTAAGGCATTACAATATTGCCCTTGATTATATGAAAAAATCTGTTTTTCTCTTCGCATATTTAATACCCAAAGTAGACTTGTTTTGTAGATTAATTAGAATCGCATAATGAAATAAGAAATGCTGGGGTTTGTTGCAGAAGACATTGGAAGACATTTAGCAAACTCAGTTGGCCATTACAGGAAGAAAAAGTGTTGTCTATATTGTGGCAGTTGCAGTGTGCCTTGAAGAGATGGATTCCTCTCTTTCATCTGCTGCAGTGTTTCTGGACAATTTATTGAAATCAGATTTTTCACAGATGGTCACTGGTTTCCTTGTTGCTTGTTATCCTTGGAAATGTTCTGAACACCCAGAGCTGACAGCCAGGGCATTGGGAGCTGGGGTCTGAGCACATAAAATGCTACACAATGGTTTCACAAATGTGATGTCCAAAATATGTGTGTACCTTGGACCACAGTCTTTTCAAGCCTATGTTTCAAGATGTTCATCATCTCTCATGATATTTTGAAAGTAAATTATATTATGGCTTTGAATGATAATGATAAAATAGTGGTTGGGCAATGTTGTCTTCAGAGCAGTGTTTGAACCATGCACAGTAAGAAAGCTGCAGATACCCACTGAATGATGAGGACAAAACAAATAGTTGCTTATTACATGAAAAGAATCCTCCTCCACTGTGGCATGCAGGTGCTATACAAATGAACAATAAGTTAAAACACATTGAAAAAAAAATATAAGAAAGCATACCGACAGCTCCATAATCAGACTGGAAATATCTAAGATGGGAGTTCTCAGGCTATGGTATGCGTACCACTAGTGGTATGAAAACTATTTCAAAGTGGTCTTCAAATAAAATCTGAGCATCTGAGCAGAAGAATGTCTCCTCCTGCATGTGAGTTCCTCTTATTGCATTCCCACAGGAAACTGGGACAAAGATCTGTGAGCATGAGTGTGGTTTGGTTCATGCCGCATTTCCAGCCACTGTCACTAATCTGGTAAAATGTAATTCTTTTTCCAGGGCAAACTAAAATGGTTACTCCAGACTTAAAGGATGTTCTGTTAAGTGTTAGGTCACATTACCTCAAGCAATGTTATATGCGCGCTCCTCTCCTCCAACTCTTATTTAGTGGGGAAGATGAAGTCAAATGGCATTGTGTCCTTCCAGGAATATCCTCAGGTGCACTTCACAAGCTTTTGCCAAGTAAGCTAATGGAGCCAGTGAGAACAAACAGGAGTAACTTGTTGTCTTGTGTAATTTTAAAGTAATTTGCTGACAGCTAAAGAACTGTGGGTATTAAATTCCGTCCCAGGCATTCTAGTACATAAACTATAGCAGGCAGAGATTTTTCCCATCTGCTACTCCTTAAACCTGCCCTGACTCTTCTTATCCCTAGCTTTCATTCTCATCTGATTATAAACTGCTGGTATTCACAGCTTGTATTCCTCAGGCTTCTCACAGGTTCTTGCTTAGCACGTCTGGGCTTCTTGTCCCAACCCCTGTTATCTCCGTCATTTCCTCAGCCTATCCTCCCCATCTGGCCAGCCCCTGGATCCCACTTTTCCCCATCTTTCCCCAAGTCTCAAATTTTGTCCACACGTCAGGGCTCTTCGTGACTAAGGCACAGCAGAATCTTTAGAGGCTGTACTACGCAAATCTACATTTTCAGTGAGCAAATATTTCAAAGCAAGTATTTCTGAAAGTTTATAACTTAGCAAAACGTGAGTGTTTTCACCGTAACACTTGATACAATTTCCTGATTAAAAGTTTCTGTTACAATGAGGTTGCTGGAGAGATACATAGATTTTAAAAGTGTATATAAGTGAGCACTTTATGTCATCATATACTCTATAGCTATGCAAGTAACCGTGTCCACATGTATGACTATGAAAACTAAAAGTATAGAGATAAGTGTAAGCAATTCCGCATAGGTTAACGCTGTCTGAAAAATGAAAATTTCTTAAATGGATTATACCCAGATAATGGGTAAACTCATAATTAGTCATGCTGTCATTAACTGATTATTTAAGTAGGTTAATTAATATGTGGCTGTGCATTTAAGAACCAGATTTGAACTCATAACCACATTAAAGATAATATTGCAATTCTATTTCACTTGGAATACTTATTCATCTGAACATTTATTCAAACAGAAGCAAGTATCCACTTAACTGCTCAAGATACATAAGTGTTTTTTGAATCAACACAATGCATCAGAATTAATAATGCCAAGTGAGTTCTAACCAATGTATAAAATTAAATGAGTAGAAGAATAACTAACTTAGTATTTCTAACAGCATGGGAGGTGACAAGTAGCATTTTAAAGATATTCACAACTGACAAAGGAAAAATATATTGACGCTTCCTACTCAATATAGTACAAAAGTAAATATATGGGTGTACATGTTTGAATATATAAATCCACATGCATGTGTATTAATTTGAATCTAATAGAGCAGTAGTATACAGTAATATGGTTAATACAGAACAACTTAAAAATAATTTTATTGGGCAGGCAGTCCTAATGGATTTACTCTTACACTAAGTTATCTATGCACAGCCATTGACTAGTAGAGTATTAAAACCAGTATTAATATCAATGCTAATACACTTAGGTAATAATCATTGGTAATCACTGGCTTACATAAATAAGTAAGCTCTTTTGCTGTCTTTAAACATATACAAATGTTCAAAACTGTGCAGTATGTATCAATACATTGTATCTTGACAGAGTCCCAAGCTGCTTGCGCAGTTACTGCGCTTCAAGTACTTTCTAGTACTTACAGATCGGTCTGAATGCTTCCCTTTGCTGCTGCTTTTGAGCAGAGAAGAGAAGAGAATTAGGGAAAGCCTGTTGAATATTTAGGAAAATATTTTGCTGCATAACTGAAGTAGCAGGAGATCCATAAAACCAGTCCGCAGAAATGTTGTGTGGTTTATCAGTCTGCAGTGGAGGTGGAAACTTCCCCATGATTAAATCACTGTTTACATTCCATTTTTGGTATTCATGCACAAACTGAGGTCTGTCAGCATACAGCATTTTCCACAGAGGATCCAGAAAATAATGTGTTTGGCAAAGCCAGTTTGGTGCTGGGTAGGAAGGATAGTGTCCCCATGGCATGAAGTAATTCACAGAAAGGCAATGCTCTAGCTCCTTTTGATGCCCCCGCTTTCGTGACCTTCGATGCTGCCTGAAATCCCCATGAACAAAGTCATTTAAGTTTGATGGGTGGATACTCCAGTAGTTTCCTTTGCCATCCTCACATCTTCCCACCTTGATGAAACAATCGTTTAGTGAAAGGTTGTGCCTTACACTGTTCCTCCAGCCTCGACCTTTGTTCTTGTAGAAAGGAAAATTATCTTCAATGTATTTGTAGATAGCAGCTAAATTCAGTTTATTTGTAGGGGAAGAAAGAATTGCCTTTGCAATTAATGCTATGTAAGATAGAGGTGGTTTTTCCAGAAATCTTGCTTCATCCGCAGTTGCAGAAAGACCCTTTTTGGGATGTATGTGAGAGCTGGGAATGTGGGGTGGAATCCTGTGAACTAGTTTTCCTTCTTCTTCTCTTCCTACTGTAGAAATGTTTAGACTCCCTTCATTGTTTTCAGAAAAGTCTTCACTCATTATAGCAGCACGAAGCCTAGCATTTATTTTAAGCGTCCTGTTATTTTACTGCAAGTAGTCAGTTGAATAATTGGTCCGCTGAATGTAACTAGCAGGAGAAATAAAGCTGGACTTTAAATGTGCTGCTCTCACGTACCCAGATTCCTATTTTATACTTTGTTAAGTCAACATTCTTAACAATGAAAACTGAACTGCCTATGTTTACAAAAGTCAAGGTGCAAGTCCTAGCTGAATGAAAAAAAAATACAAAATAATTACACTATGTTAAGTATGAAGATAAACAGACCATGACGTTAGCCTCTCACTTCATTATAATCTGAGAAAACACCCTTCAGTGTTCCCCATTGAAACATAATGATTAATGAAAAATTGATGGTGGCTAGATAGAGTTGTGAAAGTTTTAGAACCTCCAGTGATATGCAGAACAAATTGAAACCAACATGTTGGTTCCTGTGTTCTATACTTAGTCAAACACGTTGTATTTAGTACAATAAACATTCGTTTTATGCGCTAAAAAGAAAGTACTATGTGAAATGAAACTTGCTATCAATTTTTGTAGCTGCAGGATACCTATTCTTGGTGAAATTGAATTGAAGCACAACCTGTCCAAAAATTGCTCCCTGTTTTTCTTTTTAACTCTCTGATCACAATTGTGCAACTAGTTTTCATGCTGAGTATGCATGAGACCGGTCCTGCTGACCCAGGAGACCACTTGAGGGAGCAAGTACCACTCAGAGCAAGTGAGCACTGGGCTCTGGGACCCTCAAAGCACAAGCAGTTGCTACAACATTGACATTGCCCTCAGCCTCCTGAGGTCTGACACTGTTAAGGAGAAGATGCTCACATCATGTGATTAGTCAAGAAAGCTAATTGAATATGTTTAAATATGCTCCAAAACAAAGCCAAACCTAATGGTAGAAGCTTTGAAAGAAGAAGTATTTTCTCATTTTGGGTCACTTTTAATGTTCAAAATATATGTTCCCAAATGAGAGCTGTGTTTTGAGGCATCAACTACAGCCTCAAAGATTCAACCTTAGGAGGCTGAAGTTGATGATATTGTTCAGGCTTTCATAAGTTTTTAAAACAACCCTTGGATGCTTCCTTCAGATGCTAATACTGGCAAAGAGAGAGGGACTAGGGCACCCATTAAACTTTTCCCTTATCCTCTGAGCTTGAAATTCACATCCTGGATGATCATCTTAATTGGATACTTGCAAGCTTTTTCTCAGGCTATCAAATCCATCAGCCAGCATTTCAGTTGGTAACCACAATGGATTTAGATCAGGAATCAAGACTCAATACAACGTTATAGTTCATGTGGGTTAGCCAGCATTTCTGTGTCAGGGCAGAATTGCCATCTACTTGCTTTCAAGATTTAATAGAGGACCTTTCCACTAACCATTGTGAATGGCATGTAACGCACCTGGCATTTTAACAGCCTTGGCTGTTCAAAAATCCTGGTGATGACACGATGAGCTACTAATTCTTTTTCCTGGGTTTGAAATCTCAGCAATGACTTCTTTTGAAGGCATTTGACCTGCTCTATCCCTACCAGAAATTCTCTGCCTGGCACATCCCAAAGTTGCCATCATCTTTCTGTTACTGGTGGCTTTTCATAACCTTCTGAGGACTAATTTACCCAGTTTGTTCTCATCCTTTCTTATTTGCAGCTGAACGGTTGCCAGATCATAGCAGAAATCGTTGAGATTAGCTCTGAAATGTGTGACTTGGCACTTCAGACTATTTATTGCAAATCATTCCATTTCTTTTGTTGCAACAGTAAGCAGGTCATGCCTAAAGGGGTTCCTACAGTAATAACATCAAAAGTTTGATTTCTATTCAAAATACTGGATGGGCTATAGAGTATTAGGTTATTTCTACTGAGATTTCTTTTTTTTTTTTTAAGGAATGCTGCAGTTGCAGGCTGCAAATGCCACTCATTGTGACAAGGACTATGTATTCCCTCCCTCATACCTCCAACAAAGAAACACAGAATCAACCACACATTCTGCTATTTTAGTATCAACTTTGTAAATGGAGAGGATTTTAAAGAAGGACTAGGCACAGACATTAGGCTTTAGGTGCCTACAAATACCCAAATTAAGTCAAGAATAAGATAAAACATCTTATTAAGGTTTTCAATTTGAAGGGCAGATTTTCAGAAACTGAGGAAACTGAAGTTGTTAAAGGGAGTCAGACTGAAGAGTTCAGAAATTTAAATGTGACAAGGGCCCAAAGGTGGAAAGCATGAAACTTGAACTCAAACCCTAAGCAAGAAGAAAATATGTGTGGGAAAGAGCTCCACACTTGAACAGATGAGCAATCCTTTCAGAAAGTAAAGGAAGATTCTACAGGGAACGAAAGATAAAAGGGTGAGCAAAACGAGCTACATTTGGAAGGGCTGAAAGCCCTGGTCTCCTGGCCTCTCTGGTTGGTTTTTGGGTTTTTTTTCAGATATGCCCTCAGGGAAAATATTCATCCCATACCTCTGGGCATCTTGCTTGTTCTTCCTTTCTCCACATTATTTCTGGAATTAACTTTTGTTTTCCTCTGAGTCCCATCTTTAAAGGTGAAAAATCTCTCTCTTTCCCTAAATCAACGTTCCTTCTAAAAAATGTAGGGCATTTTCCCTGTTTTATCCTTATTCTTTGTGGGAATCTTCTTCTCACTGCCTGAGATGTCTGCAAAGCTTTCATATTCGAGGGAGAACCACCTGCACTGTCTCAATGTCCGGTTTTATCTGAAAAGAACCAGAGGCAGGGAAAGCATACTGTCTACTTTAACTATACAGACTTTTTCCAACCTGGGGAAGCAGACTGTTCTTCAAATATCCACAGACACACCCCTTATTAAAGCAGCATTTTTGTTACTGCATTCTCTACAGTGCTGCTAAAACATTGGATGGTTAGAAATCTGAGATTTCCCACAGAACATTATAACACAGAAGGGGTTAACTTTATCAGACACACTAGATAAATTGTTTATAATTTTGATTTGTCAATAAATGAAATGTTCTTGAAAAGATGAATGGAGAAACCACAGCATTTGGAAATTCTGTTGCAGTAACGTAATCTGTTCTGAATTTTCACTGTGTGAAGATTGTCTTTTCCTCTGTCAGTGTTTGGTGCTCTCATCAATTTAGGTCAAAGAGAGTTTTGTCAGTGAATTAGCTGTGATTGTATGAATGCAGGCTATCCCCTTACAACAATTCTAATGTTTCTTTTTTATATTTACAAAGACTGCAATTTTTCTGCTTGGCACTGTGAAAACAGCACAAATTTTAAAGAGTGAGCTGGTTCCTACTCTGGGTCACAGAGTAGACCAGTTACAGCCATAGGACAAAGTTTCATAAAAAAATCTGACAGCGCATAGAATCTGTAACTAAGGGCAGAAAACAATTGACAGTAGCTGCTGTCCTCACTCAGTCTGTATTACTGATATTTAGCTTCAATCAAGTGGAATTTAGAGAGAAAATCTTGCTTAAGTGAAAAGCTATGCTTTTTTCCTTGTCTCTACATACTTTAAGAATGAATTGCTGTTTGAAAACACCTCTTGCTATATGCCAGCAATGTTTTTTCTAAAGGATATAACCTTTAAAATCTTTCTTTTACCTCATGTTCAGCACTTTTGACCATCCAACAGTCAGCTAGAACAGTGTTCTCTGCAGGGAGAAAATGTTTTTATGCCTTATCCTAATAGATTTATTTAATAGCAGTGAAGTAAGTAATACATCTCATACTTTCAGCTGAAGAAATGCAGTTTTCTAGGGCACAAGGGAATACACCATTAGGAAGCCAAGTGGAACCAGATTTTATACTACTCATCTTTAGTCCATGCTTAAGACATAATTGTTTTTCAGTTGACACAGAAAGGTATATTCTCCCTCCTTCTTGTTAAGGGCAAGAAAGATCAGCTGTCCAATGCTAATAATAGATATGCCAAAAACATAGGCAGGTGCAAGTATTTTTTAATTAAAGATCTATTTGGCTATCACTTTTGTTGCTCTGCTGTGTGTTTAATTAAGTCCCAAGCCTGTTAAATCTGTGGCGTTTTTCCCTGTAATGTTTGCTATGCTGTTAAATAGAGAAGCTATACCTTATAGACCTGTCTTATTTTCTACACTATCTTCCTTAATTCTACCTGTTGTTTCCACTGTTACTTAAACAGTGTTTAAGAACACCTGGAAACCACTTGCCTTGATTCAACATTTGAATTTGATGTGTTCAAAAACAGTAAGGAAGACCAGGCTTTAGAAAAGAAGTGATTAGAGAAGTTGTGGCTCAGTGGTAGCACTTAGGCTAAACTGCTAAATAACCCTTTGATTCCCAGATCCCATGTTTCTTTACAGCCTGGACAGAAATAAAGGATTTGAACTCAATGAATGACAAGACAGTTACAAGTGCATGGAATAATCTGAGTCAATTGAAGTCACTGATACTACCTGGTTTAAAAAATAAATGTTTGAATACATTTTCATTTTCAGAACATCCTGCAGTCCTTGCCATGGCATGTAATGATCTGATGGCTTGGGCAGAATGTCTAACCTAGTACCTGCTGAAGTCAATGGAAAGGGTCTCCTTGACTGAACTGGTGCTGGACTAGGCAAAGACAAATCACTGTTTGCTGTCAGCAAGCATAAAGAAAACAGAAAATTACAACAGAAAATTACAACAAAAAATAATCAACAGACCAAACCCCTCTTTAACTGGATTCTAACCTATCTTCATACAGTTTAGCAGCAATATTAGTTTCCATGGGTTTTCTTTTTCTACATTTCTCCTTCCATTTTCAACTAGAAAGTCTCAAAGCATGCCTTGGTCTGAGACACACCCTTCTTTCCCTTGAGCAGTGGGCAGCCCTCCTCCTTCCTGCACACCCTACCCCTGTGACCCACCAGAGTCCACAGGGGAAATTACCTTCCCATTTGCATTTCTCTGTGCAGCTTTTTGTAAAGAAACCTACAGGATGAAAAAGGGGAAATGTTTTTTCACAGAAATAGGTGTAACCATTAGGACAACGGTGTCATAAATAACTTCTCCTTGTTTGCATAATTATCGCAGTAGTATTTTCTTTGATTATGTTGACAGAAGAAATTGAGTTGCCATTACATCAAGAAACCTCCTTTCCTAAGATGAACCTAATTCACACAATACAAAGCCAAAATGTGCATGCAGCAAACCAGCTCTGCCGGTACATGCAGAGCAGTAAGCAGGAGCAGGCAAAAGTGATGCTTCTGGGGTCCTACAGAGTGAGAAAAACTCTGAACCCTTCCATGGCCACAGCTCTGGAGACTTCATTCCTTTCTTAGCCACTCATGAATACTTGGCTGGCTACCGCTACCACCTATCTTTAAACAAGAAATCTTGGATGCTTTTACTGTTGGCCCTTGTTGAAAAATATAGCATTGTACTGTACTGGTTCGAAACTGGTAATAATCCCAAAGTTTATAGTAGAAAAATGTTTTATAAATCTCTTCTTTTTGCCATTTTGTCAGAGTATGACAGTACTAGGGAAGCATCAATACTTTTATAGTAGCAGGTGGGACAGCTCTTGAGAGGTTAAGATGGAGCAGCATTGGAAAGATCTGAAGGTGCTCTCACAGTGTGGGAAGACACCTCATCATAAAAAGGAATTCATGGTAAGGTGTGGCTTACCTTGTTGTGTGGTTATAGACATACCCAGATCAGCTTTAAAGTTACCAGTGTCATCTTAACAACAGGGGAAAGGATTCAAGGTGGCCTGCAAGACCTGAGCCATTTGACAATGTGTATGAAGGTTTCTAGCCTTCACTGAGATCTACGATGATGCCACTAATGCTGTCATTTTCTAATATGGCTAATTCCAAGCCAGCCCTTTTATATTTCTTAGCTCATACTGCACTCTTAGATAATAGCATAGGCTTACCTGTTGAGACAGACACGGGTGAAATAGGAGACGATAAGCAATATGAAGGAAAAAGATGACATTTTGAGTTCATGATCTTTGTCCCATGAAGACTCCATCTTCCCAAGTGTGGAATGCCATAAAAGGAAAAGCCAAATGATAACTGATTAAGTTGATTGAGAAGCCATGGTTTTGTTTCATATGACGGGAAGACTCCCCACACACATGTTGAAAACCCTTTAAACAGTGCAGTGTGTTTCTTCCTCCTGTTTACAGCTGTGTGGCATGTGGCACAGGGTTTGCATTTCAGGGCTGGCTGCACAAGTTAATTCTGCAAGTTGCTTTTCTCTCCATTTGGCTGGATGATGCCAAATGCATAGAATCATAGAATCATCATAGAATCATAGAATCATAGGGTTGGAAGGGACCTCGAAAGATCATCTAGTCCAACCCCCCTGCCAGAGCAGGGTCACCTAGAGCACATCACCCAGGAACGCGTCCAGGCGGGTTTTGAATGTCTCCAGTGAAGGAGTGTAACACTAGATGATTTCATAATTTAGTTAGTGGTGAATTCAGTTATGTTTACAATGGTGCGTCACAAGTTTACCTCCAGTGTAATCACTTCAACGTTTTATAGCATTTCCTACTTCATTTAGGTTTTGATGGCTAATCCTTAGCTAGAAAAAGCTGGCATAATCCTAGGATCTGGCCCAATGAGTCAGCATGGTATAAAGTCAGTGCAGAATGTGACATTGCACTTTCATATCTGCAAATATTGTAAAAAAAAATGGCCTTGAAAATATATGCAGGAATAGTTTATGATATGGAAACTATCTCATGAAGTAGACATCCTAATCAGAGATGAATAGCTCCTCATTTGTGCCATGTGATGAATTTGTTGTGCAACATAAGTTGATCAACTAAAAATAGCTCAATATGTGCAGTTTAACAATTCACAGAAGTTAGTTTTTGAATACGATTTTTCTTCTTAGCATATAGAGACACATAAAAACAGGGAATGCAATATTTGAAGTGTATCATTGAAATTATAACACCTAATACTGTCAGACAGAGAACAGGCCAACATAGCTAACACACCATAGCATCTATTAATAGGCCTGACTCCCTTTTGCAATGTCAACTGAAACATTAATCCTTGTTTTAAATCCCAGTGTCTCAAATATCAGCTGCTACTAGTTGTACAGTTGCCTTTCAGTTTATATCAGAGAGCCCAATGGAGTCTTTTGAAGGACCTAGTCGGGTTAGCAGGGCTAACTTATTAGAAGTCCCCACTGTAAATGATTTCTCTTCAGAGGACGAAGATGTTAAACCTGACATTAAACATCGTTTCTCTCCACTTCCCCGAAGGCGGAATTCTGCTTCTTCAGAGGAAGAGGAGGCAGAACCCCCCCACACCATCACAAGAAAAGTTTCATTTGCTGATGCATTTGGGTTTGATCTTGTGTCCGTTAAAGAGTTCGATATCTGGGAAATTCCAAATACAGGACAAAGCAATGACATAGAAGATGAATTTTTCCCTCAGGAGGAATATTTTTTCTCTCAACTGTTTATGTTACCTGCTTCGCAAGAAGAAGTTTTGCAAAAAGTGCGAGAGCAGAAAGTACTGCTGGAGTCAATCGTGTTCCTGCCTGGGGTTACCTGTATGAACGGCATTGTACGAGTCCTCAATCTATCCTTTGAAAAACTGGTGTATGTTCGAATGACACTGAATAACTGGCTCAGTTATTACGATATCCTTGCAGAGTTCATGCCTAATTCTTGCGGTAGTGAAACTGATCAGTTCTGCTTCAAGATTTCTTTGGTGCCTCCGTACCAGAAAGATGGAGCTAAGGTGGAGTTCTGCATACGCTACGAGACATCGGTTGGTACCTTCTGGGCAAACAACGACGACAAAAATTACACACTGATTTGTCACAAGAAAGAAACTGTGCCCAAGGTGGATAATAAACCACACAAAGAGGTTGCTGATAGACATCTTAAAGGCTGCTTAAAGACAACACAAAACAGGTGAGGTTATACCTTAACTTTTCGTATTTTACAATATAGCTGCCTAATTCCGTGTAAGTGTGCTTGCTGGAGTTAGGACTGCCCATGCTGTTTTCTTCTATTGTTTGGTTGGGTTTTTTTTAATGATAAACTAGACCAAGACTTCTTTTCAGTAAAGCTCCTGCATATATCAGACAGTAGTTTTCTGCAGACAGATTGATACTGCAGACAGTTTTAATACATGGCATGCATGCCACTCATTTGAAAGGTAGTGTGAGGGTCTATAAATTATGGGCTGTGTACCGATTTTGACCTCTATAGGATATATAAATTGAGCTGACATCAGTGAGAGCTTTGCTCCAGACTGAGGTAGCTGTACAGTTAAAACACTTTACATCCATTTCCTTGTTAAGTCAACAAAAAATTAAAAGCAAAAAAAATCCTGAGTATTCACATGATTTATTTAATATTTCATTCTCTATATGTGATTATTAAAACAGAAATGGCACTGGTGGTTCAGGAAACTGATAACTCAGAGAAGGATCCTATTGCAATTAGAGTAGCTGGTACAAACTTTTCTGCAAGTGGTTGGGCTATTCTGCAAGTTTTATATTAGAGTAATAATAGGGTAATAATTTTCCTACCACTGGTTGATGGTTCTGTTTCCCAAATGATGAAACCAATAATGATTTATAAGGCAGAATGAGTACTATATTAAAGGAAAAACATACATAGAATTTATCTCATATAGAATCATAGAATCATAGAATCCTAGGGTTGGAAGGGACCTTAGTAGATCATCTAGTCCAACCCCCCTGCCAGAGCAGGGCCACCTTAGAGCAGGTTACACAGGAACGCGTCCAGGCGGGTTTTGAATGTCTCCAGAGACGGAGACTCCACCACCTCCCTGGGCAGCTTGTTCCAGGGCTCTGCCACCCTCAAGGTAAAGAAGTTCCTCCTCATGTTTAGGTGGAACTTCCTATGCTCAAGTTTGTGCCCGTTACCCCTTGTCCTATCACTGGGCACTACTGAAAAGAGCCTGGCCCCATCCTCCTGACACCCACCCTTCAAGTATTTATAAGTGTTAATTAGGTCCCCCCTCAGACGCCTCTTTTCCAGGCTAAAGAGACCTAATTCCCTTAGTCTATCTTCATATGAGAGGTGTTCCAGTCCCCTAATCATCTTAGTAGCCCTATGCTGCACCCTCTCCAGCAATTCCTTGTCCCTCTTGAGCTGGGGAGCCCAGAACTGGACACAGTACTCCAGGTGGGGCCTCACCAAGGCAGAGTAGAGGGGGAGGATGACCTCCCTCGACCTGCTGGCCACACTCTTCTTGATGCACCCCAGGATGCCATTGGCCTTCTTGGCCACCAGGGCACATTGCTGGCTCATGGTCATCCTGTTGTCCACCAGGACTCCCAGGTCCCTTTCCTCAGAGCTGCTCTCCAGCAGGTCAGCTCCCAACCTGTACTGGTGCAGGGGGTTATTCCTCCCCAGGTGCAGCACCCTACACTTGCCCTTATTGAATTTCATGAGGTTCCTCTCCGCCCAGCTCTCCAGCCTGTCCAGGTCTCTCTGGATGGCGGCACAGCCTTCCGGGGTGTCAGCCACCCCTCCCAGCTTTGTGTCGTCAGCAAACTTGCTGAGGGTGCACTCTATCCCCTCATCCAGGTCATTGATGAATATATTGAAGAGCACTGGGCCCAGTACTGACCCCTGGGGAACACCGCTCATCACTGACCTCCAGCTAGACTCTGTGCCCCTAATCACAACCCTCTGGGCTCTGTCCTTCAACCAGTTCTCTATCCACCTCACTGTCCATTCATCTAACCCACTCATCCTAAGCTTCCCTAGGAGGATGCTGTGGGAGACCGTGTCAAATGCCTTGCTGAAGTCAAGGTAGACCACATCGACCGCTCTCCCCTCATCCATCCATCCAGTCACACCATCATAGAAGGCGATCAGATTAGTCAGGCATGATTTCCCCTTGGTGAATCCATGCTGAGTACTTCTGATGGCCTTCTTTTCCTCCATATGCTTTGAGATGACGCCCAGAACAAGCTGTTCCATCATCTTTCCAGGGATGGAGGTGAGGCTGACCGGCCTGTAGTTATATATTATTCTAATTAAATGTAGGCAAGTACTATGTTAATTATAGAGTAAAGTGGCAGTGGTTAACTTACAACTTGACCTCACATGAAGGGAGACTCTCAGGAATAGTAACTTTTGGCTTCCTAGTCTGTTCTTAACTCCTTTCTGTAAGCAAAACAATGTTGCCCGTGAAAATCTAATTCTCAATATTTTGCTCACCAAATTTGCTATCAATCAATTGGAATTCTTCAGAACCGAATCCATATTTTACCTGCAGCATCCTTAGATCTCAGAACTGAGTTCATGGGGAGTTTTTAGTCCCAACCGTGTTTCCAAGTGAGGCAGTGCTGTTTGATTTCCCTGGAGCTCTTCCACTAGACTGAACTGTTGGGGAAGGGGGATCAAAACTGCAGCAGTAGTGTGAGCTTCAGGAGAAGGGAGACAGGCAGGGCTTCCCCTGTGCAGAACCTCCTTTCCCAAAACCAAGACTTGTTGTGCTGAGAGCCTCTGCCAGCCCTAGTCCCATGTCAGCCTGGTCAGAATACGGCTTAGTGCCTGCATCAACACCATGGTGTAGAGCAGCCCCGGGGCTAACCCAAGTCCACAGTGCTCTCCTGATAAGTGTCCTTTGGGCCATGGTGATGCTTCTATGGGGGAACACCCTAGCACGTCAGAGCAGAGGGAACGGTGCCTTTATCTGCCATGTGGTCAGACCCTGACATTTGTGCCTGGTTATGTATGTTGTATCTGTCCTTCAACCCATTCTGGGTAAATAAGGTAGCCTGAGATCCCCTGCAGAAGGGCTGTGATATCAAATGCCACAGGCATATGCAGGCGGTGTGACTTCAGCCTGAGTTCAGGTAGCCCATATGGAGCAGACAGTGGACATGGAGAACTGAGTCTTAATTTAGTGAGCCCCAGGCTTCCAGATGCTTTAAGGACTAACCTGCAGATTTAGATACAATTGGGCATCTAAGGCCAAATGACTCCTACAGCTTCATTCCCTGAAGCCTCTTGTGACATACCTAGTGCTATGTTGTTGTAGAAGCGTTTCTTCTGGGAGATCCTCTTTTATATTTACATACTAAATGTGCTATACGTAAGTCAGACAGAGAGGCATTTTAAAAAATGGGAAAGAAGCTAACATATCTACTCCTTAACATAAAATTACCTTGTCTCTAATCAGAGTGTAAAGTTGTCTCCCCCAATATCAGTCTGTAGAGGAATGTATGTATGTGTGCGTCTGTGGGTATACATATCTCTATATATGTATATATACATGTGTGTGCATATTTGTTCATATTTACACATACACACACGTATATTTGCAATATTAAAACTAAAGTGGTCTGACTCTTTTTTACATTGAGGTCCGTTGCATATTTTTGGCAAACGGTTAACTAACATGCACTTTCAAGACCCTCTTTAGTGTCGGAAGGATGTAAAGATTTACCTTACAGTAAATGCAAAAATGAGCAGAAAGTATTTTTGGAATATGGTTTCAGTGGGTGCCAAGGCTTCTGAAAGACAGTTCTGGCAGATTGTAATCCAGGACCAATTTTATGCTACAGGGACTTCACTGCCTTCACAGGAGTTACAGCTTTCACCAGTGTAAATGAGGTCAGCATCAGGGCCTTTTGTTTCAAAAGGACTAAGATGCCAGCCTCCGTTGCTCACTTGTTTTTCAAAGTGTCTTTGTACATGTTGCCCCTTTGAGTGAGGAGGAACACCCTGCAGACATCTGCAAAAGTACCTCATTATTCTCCTTCAGACCCTCATTAAAACTCCTTTGCTTTGATGTCTAGAAAAAAGCGCAAGAAAAACAAACCCCCCAAAATTGGCAAAGTGAGGCTGCTGATGTGCTATGACTCCTCCATATCACGTTGAACAGTGCTGCCTGTTTCCCTGCTCTCCTCCACCAGCCTGTCTCTCTCTTGCCTTGTGTTTTATGTTCAGATGAAAAACTCTGCAGCATTTGTATATGCTGTGCTGCATGTTCACAGGACATTTAGCAAAGTGGGAGTCCTGCACCATAACTGGCTTTTCTTAGGAGCTCCAACAATGCGAACAGATACACAGAGAAGTAATAATGATTTTCCCTATGGTTCACATAATAAATACACAGGCAAGGAATATTACTATCCATACCCATGAGCTGGACATCCTCAATGAAATATTTCTTTCTATGTTTCTTCTATAGCATCTGATAATATTTTAACAGGGCATTTGTTAGGCCACCTATTTAAAATTTAGAAACATGTTATACTTTTTAAAATTTAAATCTTAGCTCTGAGATATTTATACTTTCTCTTAAAATGGGCCATTTACCTCTTCAGTTAAAAAGTAGGACTGTTAAAAAATTATGTTTTTTAAGCAGAGAGCCTGATCCACTCTAGGGCATACTTGTGTGGCTCATTAAATGTCATTAGTGAGGATTAGTTGCGTTAGTTAAGTGAAAGGAATAATATGCACTTTCAGAGGAAGTTACTGAGGAAACACAATATGACTGCATCATGTTACCCTTAAGAATATGAGCCAGGACAAAGCTGTGTGAATGAGGGCAATGGGGTGGCTTCTGACACTATTGTTAAGAAATAAAATAAAAATGGACTTAACCCTCAAAAGTTGCACCTGAAAAAAAAGATGGCAAAAAGCAAAATTGTATGGAATAATTAATACCGCAAACTGTCTAGATTTGAAAATTCGGAACCACATGACTGTGGAATCCTGCCCATTCATTCCATGATTAATTTGCTTTTACTTCTATGTGTAAGCATGAGCAAAAGTCTTCCCTTAAAGTTTCATAAAGTATTTGCTTCTAACTGTATTAGTCCGAGCTAAAATTCTTTCCAACATAAATTTAAAAAATTTTTGTGTTTTTCAAAAACCTTGAAAGGATTCATAGGTACAAAACGTAAGCTGAAAAAAATAATGTTTGAATTAATTAATTTATGTTTTAGTCTATCTGAAAGTGTACATTTGACTTACTACATACTCATAAAAATACTTTGGGGAAAAAAATTTACTCCTACAATTTTAAGGCTTTCTCTGGAAAAGAGAGAGCTTCTGTCAGTAAATAGCCTTGATTTCTATCATAGATATACGTAAACATTCAGAAAAATGTAAATTAATTTTATCAGCTCCACTCTTTTCTCTTTTTGTTTGACTCTTGTGCTTTTGGGACATGGATAATGATTCTGAATGCAAATTTCTCCTGGTGCTCAGGTTTGGACCCCATGATTTTGTTGTGGACCCCGGGCTCCTGCATCGGTCTGATCAGACAGCGACTGGTTGTGTGTTGCATGAGGCAAACTCCTGTAGATCGCGCTGCACAGCGCAGTAATACCAACCTGCAAACCATTCCCCCCCACCACTGGTGAGGTTGCGCCCCATTTCAGTGCTTGGCCCTGGTTTGCCATCGGTCAAGAGAGCAGCGGGAGCAAGAGCACAGGGAAAATGGCTGATAAGCATGAGAATCATTTTACAAAAGGGTAAAATATGTATTTGAGCTCCTGTCCTCTGACAAGGAAGGAGGAGGCCAGTATTTTTATCCTGTTAGAGTTATTTCCCTTTCACCTCTCTGAGCCCACGAGTGTATCACCCTGAACTGATGTTGGTCCTTTGCTTTTTTTTTTTGTAATTGCCAGATTGTACTTTTCTTTGAATGGTAGTGCCTCAATTCACTCCCCCCCCGTTATGCCACTTTAAAATAGAACAGAAAATAGGGCAGTGTCTCATACAAGAGCTGCTCTATGTACAGTGCGCGATGAGAAAGAAGAGATTAAAACCCCTGGGTCTGCGGGCCACCATTGCCAACTTCAGCAGCATAAATACTGAATGGTCTTAAAGCAATTGCCAGTGAGAAAATTTTTTCTGTGCATGAGCACTCTGCCATCTTCAGCTGCTCTCTCATCCCCTTTCTGATGGAAGGCAAAGGAAGTACGTTGCTGAAGATCCAGCCTGTTGGGACTGCGCTGTGCTCAGTCAGTCCTCCCCAGGCACGTGGCAGACCAGTCCCTAGGTTGCCTGGAGAAATGCAGTTTTGCATCAGCTCCTCCTGGCCTTTCCCACAAACCCATAATGTGATTAAAAAAATCAAAGACTTCTGAGGAAGATGTTTGGAAATAGCTTCGCCTATACTTTGCTATGAGGAACAACTGTATTATTCCCAGCTGGTCCATTTAAAATATGGCATTTAAATTATGTTCCCTTTTAATCCTTGTTCTTTTGATTATTGCACATCATAATCGGAAAGGGAAAAGGAGAGCAGAAAAGGTGTTAAAACACACGTCTTCTTTGTGTACTGCTATTTAATCTCAAGGTTGTTTCTGGCATCTCAAGTCACAAGTTACACCTTGATCAGCATACAGATATGGGATTTGACTAAAGTTTATTACTATTATTAGGAAGTGACTGCAGTCACTGTTTTTACCAGGAGAGCAGCTGCTAGAGAAGCTATCCATTCACAGGGAGCCAGCTAAAAGCAGCACTCCTCTGCTCTTCAATCTGACCTAGTATTCCCAGCCCTTCTCTTGCCTCCTGGTCATTGCCAGTCTCTGCCAGGTGTAGAAGTAGGTAGCACTGGCGCCAAAATAAGACTTCTCCAGATACTTGAAGACCGCGATTATTGGGGACAGAGGATAATTATTCAAGGTGATCTAAAATACATTATTCAGACAAGTGGGGTAAAAGCAATCTGTGGAACTGAGACGGAGTATTAGGAATACTTCTTCATAGTGACTCTAGAGTGATCTTTCAAGGAAACTGCTGTGGCCTTACACTCCAAAGTGATTTAAAATAAGCTAAGATAAACCGTGTGAAAAATGTTCTACAGGGAACAATCCCACTTGGTCAGGAGCTATGCTCAATGGTCATTTCCGATGTGTCTAATCACAGTATTTCGAAATTGGGCACACTTACTATTTGAACTATGAAAAACCCTAAAGATAGATATCTAAGTTAATGGCACAAAGCTTTGAATGCTATCACAGAAATGCTGAAGAAACAGGTGGAAGTTACGGATGAGAATGGCCTGCACAGAGCAAACAGACACCTGCTAGCCATACTTGTGGTCTCCCAATTTGAGAGCACCTGAAGACTGAAAATCTGTCTAATTTTTGCTTTGGTGACTGTGAACTGTGCTACCCATGTGCCATCCATTTATTGCACTGGAAATATTAAAAGAAGCTTCTAAACTTTTAAGTAACAACATGTGAAAATAGCACATTGCTTTGTCGGCAATCTTAGCGTAGTATTTGCTCTGGATCTAATTAGTATTACTGGTTTCTCATTCACTTCCATGCTCTACCTTAGAAACTACTCTCACCAATGTTATGGAACAGAAATTTGTGCTCTAATGTATCGGAAATATTGGTTGCTATAAAGCTTTTTCCCTTGTTTGCATAAAACCATATAAAACTGATGCTTGGTAATCTGAGTATCATTTCTCAACCACGTGGTAAGTAAGTATTTGTAATTATACATGCATTGCTTGGCTTTACACTTGTAAGATTTTTTTTGCAATTGCTACAATGTCACCAGCTTATTTGTATATGCCAATGCTGTAACACTATTACAACTGACTCTTAGAGCTCTTAAAAGCAGCAACTGGCTTGATCCTGCAATAGGCACAATAAATAATTTAATGAACATCAGGAGTCTCACTGAACTTTGTAGAACTCTGAGTGTGTAAAACTATCTTTGAATGTTAATATTTACAGGACCAGACATTATTTCTATGCTCTTTCAGATCACTGATTAAGGACCTTCGGCCAAATAGAAATATGTTGCTAAATGAACTCCTGTATTCCATTGTTCAATGACTCTTATTTACTGAGAGATCTGGTTTGCAAATTGAACCAGGCTGGTAATGACCATTTCAATACTCTGTCTCCTGTCCACTGTTCAGGTATCGCAGTTCATAAATGTTCAGCTGGGTAAAAATTGTTCCATTACATTCACCTTGACTTGGCTTAATGTTAGTCTTGAAAAGATGTTTAAAGTCAGTGAAACATTAACTGAGAGCACTGGAGTCATATTTAATCAATGCATTCACTACCAATGTCATTTGAGCTGTTTATTCTGATTATGAACTTTAGCCATGATCCAGCCATAGCACTGCAGCTCTGGAATTGAAGTAATTGATTCAGCTGCAGTGTAAGTCCAGAGAACCATCATATTTTTAAGATAAGATGTGGATTATATTCTCAATTAGGAAAGGTAGAAAAAGTGGTCCAAACAAATACTTTGCAAGTTAAATGCAGTCCCTGCCTTAGGGCGAAGGAAGAGATAAGACCTTTTAAACACCATGGGAGCGTGTTAGAAGTGGCTATTTGATCCTGAGGCTTCCAGTGACACACAAGAAAATATTAGTTGATATGCCAAAGCATAATGGGGGGCTTGGTTTTCTGACTCTCTCTTCACTCTCCTCCTGATCTGTGGGACCATCTGATACTCTGACACTAAACCCAAAGATTTATTACTGCTGGTTACTAATAGCAGTCCTAAAGAGCAATGAAGAGCACTGAGCTACACAACTGAATGCGAACTAGGTAAAATCTTACCTTGCTTTTAGGTGGATTTGTACTTACATTTTGGTTTGATGCATAATAATTGTCCCTGCAGTAGTGTTTATGGCTGCTGGGCGATAAACATAAGACGTTCAAGCCTGGATCACTTCGACTTGTGGTACAGGGTTGGGGAGTTAGTCAGTCCTTCTCTCCCCCCAGCTATCCTAGTAAATCTGCACCAGTGCCTCTCAGCTTATATTCCAGGTCTTCTTGATAGAAATATTGATATGTATCACACAGCTGCCTTCTTGCTGTGTGGTAGGAAGACATCACGTAAAAAAGAAAAAAATGTTATAAAAATCTCTTCTTGTTGTGATAACACTTGGGTGTTTCATCCTTTTGAGATACTTACTGAACTTACAATTGCTGTCCAAGATTTGGATCATAATTGTCCTCTCTCAAGAATACTGTTTAAGGCTTTTTGTGGTCACCCATTCTGTTCTCCTCCCCAGGGGTGACATCTGTGTCTTAAGTCTCACCTGACTGCCATCTATCTATCTACAGTCTCTCTAAGGCATCTGTCACCTTCTTGCATACATGCCTCAGCCTATTGCAGTCAGCCTCTAGGAAATGACTCTCTTCTGACATGTCAGTAGGGGACTGCTCCTTCTCTTTTTTTTTTGTCCACGTGCAATTCAGGGACAGACCAGGTGCCACACACCTAAGGTCTTTTTCCTCTCAGATGTGTCCAAAATTGAAACAACGCGTGAGAAGTGCAAGACCTGTTGATGGTTCTTGGTTTACTCTCCTTTCATCTTTGAAAACAGAGGGAGAAAGAATCAAGAGAACAGAGGGGCTCTACCTCCAACTGCTTTCTATAACACCATTTTGATATTTGACCATTGGCCGTTCGGACAAAATAGCAGCCTAAGTGTCTCCTCTGACCTCAGGCCAAGCCTAGCCCTTAGGAAACTTGACTCCTAACTCATGTTTTCCTCTTTTTCAGTAGCCTAGCCCTGGAGACTGGCATCCCAATAGTAAGGTGCTGCATTACTAATTCACTATGGAGCTGTCAATAGATCTTCTGACCTTGTACAGGGAAATCTTTCCTAAAGAATTTCCTTTTTTCTCAAATATTTAGCCCATTTTGTTGAGGAATTTATGCAATTTTCTGACCAATGTGTGTACGAAACAGCTGTGTAAAAAGACTTCTGAGCTGGTTTCTTTTCAACAATGTTATGAGCATATCATAATAAGGTACAACAATCGTGACAGAACTATAAAAGTTGCGATCTCCTGTTCATAGTTTCTGTAGTTTAATTTGAGATATAGCTGACTTATTATGCATGGGTTTTTCCGTAGTCTTTGTACCTATAGTCATGAGAATTGGGAATAGACAGGGCTATATTAAAGGTTTCAGCCTGGCACCAAATTGATGTTGCTCTCCTGGTTCAGACTGTATGGAACTAAAATCTTCAAATGGACAGATATACATCTATATTTTAAAAAAAAAAGGTATGAATGTTTTGCCATTAAAACTCAAGGTCTTTTTTAATGAGCTAGAAAATAAAGACTAATTTCTTGGGACTCTGTTTGCTTTGAGGCTATGATTATTCTCATCCCAAACCAGGCCAATGCATTTTGTTCTGTGCCACCTATGTCCCTGCTTCAATCATAAACTAAGACTGAAAAATGAAAATATTAGTAATTGGAAAATATAATCCCCTGGATAGCACCAATCCAATAATCTTAATAAAAATAGGTTTATTACAAACATTGCCTCAACCCTACTGGGAATTATCTTTTCAGAAAAAACACTCAAATTCCCTTAAAGCTGCTCTCTTGATCAATTGTCCCCCTCGACACTATTAATCATCATACTATATACCCCTTATTTTGAGAATCTTTTTCCACATTGCTTTCCAAACTTCTTTTCCAATTTCTCCTTGTTTAGAAGCTACTGACAGTCCTTTATTGTCGTTTTGCGGGCCCACCTGTTCTCCTCTTCTGGAGTCAGCCCCTTCTCTTAGATGAGATGATTACCAAAACTAAGGGGTAATTCCTCAAGGTGGGGAAATACCACAGATTAGTATTATCTTCCTCAGATTTCAAATATTTAAGTAGAGGTTCTCTGTGGCTCTGTTTTTCTGCATGATGCTTGTGAAGGTTGCTAGGCTGGCTCTCTTGACAGTGCAGTCTTCTATTCAGAGCGTAGTTTCAAAATGGTGGTTGCAGTACGAACCTCCATTGCCATGCTAGCCCGCAAATATCCTCACCTACCGATCTAACGAGGAGTGGGTCACTCCGCCTCCGTGCCTCTATCCACTGCCTCCTGACTATCAACAAGGGAGCTAATTAGTGTCAGTCCTGTTTGTTTGGTGACACCCATTTACTAAGAACTAGATCGAGCCTTCTCTAACACTGCTGGTAGTTGAAGGTCATATAAGAAAATCAGTCTTGCCTAGATTTGTAATAAGGGCTCTGATTTTATATACAGCTCCATTGTAATAGGATCACTTGTAATGACATAATATTTTAGAATATTATTCAGTAATTTCTACTTAATGTTCACACAGATATTTATTTATGGCTGTTGATTTTCTTTGCAGTTTTTGCTTTAATTTCTGGATCTTTTCCTGTGTGCTCTCAATCAGTTTGCAATCAAAAAATGCAGTTTAAATGTTTGTTTTCTGCATTGTTTAAAGTAAATGATTTTTCTGTTGTGCTTTTATTTTCTTAAATACCTTCTGAAAAAATTAAACTTATAAACAGAGGGCAGTGATGCTGGCATATGTGACAGGCAATAGCAACGTCACAGTTCAGGCACACATAACACAACATCTCCACAAGGAGGTATCATTTGAAACCAAAATGCTCTTAGGTAGGAATTTGCCATATTTTCAGGTAAAGCCATCTGGCAGGTAGAAATTTGTGTGTGTGCATTAGGACCCCAGAACTGAGCTCACTGAGCTTCAGTCACCCTCTGCTTTGTTGCCCTCACAGACAGCGATGCTCCACGCTATGCTCACACCACGCTCTGCAGTTTCTTGGTCTGTCTGTAATTTGTGCAGCTGATGGTTTCTGCTCTACCGAAGGTCTAGTTTCCTGGAGTCTGCCTCTGGTTTTTGTAGGAGGCAGTAAATTCATCCTGAGGAGGCAACCAGGTGCCCAGGCGCACAGCCCGGCCACCTCCTGAGCTCTGCTCCCCAACACCTCCCTGAACTTCAGCCCGGCGCCATCCGTTTCCAACACAGCTGACGCCCTTACCTAGCATTGAGATCAGCTTCTCTTAACAGTGGGTAAAAGCCTGAAAATGACTTAGAGCATTTCCCTGAAAGGTGGTACAGCTGAGTACTTAGCTTCCCTGAAACTTTCTTTCAAAGCCACTTTACTGCGCTTCCCCCCCCACCCCCCAACTAATGGATTTGGTACTTCAGAGCTCACACATGCTGCAGTGTTGACACTCACTGCCTTTTGCTGTTTGCCGTCTTTGCTCTGCTGCTCACTTTGTCCTCTCCTTGCAGGGCAGGCTCTCCCCAGTTCCAATGTTATGTGCCCAGCACCTCTGCCTTCTTGGCCAGTCCTAATTCTGTGTCCATTTTTTTAGTGCTGTTAGATCCCAAGGTCTAACATTTGAATTTTATTTCATTGGGGTTTTTTTATCCCTATGACATATCTTAAAAGAGCAGAGGACCATTTAAATCTATCGTGTCACTTTTCTCGTATTTTTTTCGTATCTACGATAGTCTATCACAACACGTCTTCTTGTAGGGTGCACATGTTTTTTTATGCACCCTAATCTTCATATGATGCAAATCTGTTTCGAATGGGTGAAATTCTTTAGCAATCATATAAAACATTATTCTTTATTTAGGTGATTCTTAAGAAAAAAATGTATTCCCTTAATTTCTAGCAAATTCTTATCAATACCTTTATATACAAATTGTTACAAAGATAAGCTATTCTTATCTAATGGTTTCTAGGAGTTTAAGACTGTCTCAGCAGGAGTTGCTGAGGGATGAAACTTCTAATGATGATTTAAAGCAGTGAAGTGTGTAGGCTGAAACTGAAATAATTATTGCTGTAACCCTCTAAGCACTCTAAGTTCCTCAAGAGAAAATACTTTGTTCAGAACAGACCCTGAACAACAAAATGCTAAAAAAGTAAAATAATAAAAAAACCCCACACAAAACCCTTGGAGCAGGATGATAATTTAGAACTAGAATCAGTATAATGTGAGGATGTTCTCAACAACTGTTCACAAATGCATCAGACATCACAATTAAAAAGGAATAATAATTATGGCCCCATTCTAAAGTATGTAATATTCTATTCCATTCAATAAGCCATGAACACTTTAAAACCATCAGTGTAATCCACAAACCTATATTTACAACATTCAACTGGATGTTCTGCCTTTTCAATAACTGTCATCTCATCTCTATTATTTTCACCTCAGACTCTAATTGTTTCTTTTATAGGAGCTAACCTACCAGTGTCCTTGGCAGTACAGTTTATGGCTCATGCATTTACAGTAATTGTTTGGGCAATTTGCCACACGGTATAACAATCTTCACATCACAATCAGTTTTTGTAATAAACAGCATTAGTTGTGAAAAATACAAGTGATGCATGATTCTTATGGTAGATAAAGGGCACTGAAGATGCCCTTTAGAAAAAGAAAGGAAAATGCTCGAGCCTTGAACTGCTTGAGAAAAATACTAATGTCACAATAGAGCTAATTAATTTGATGGTACAAACAAGAGGGGGAAAGGGCCTTGCATTCATTAGTGTCAGTTCCAAATAAGAGCATACCGTTCATAAAAATAATATTCTGCCTTCGTTTAGACAAAATGTGCAGGTAAACAAATCAGAAATAAACACCAGTTCCTGCAATAACTATGATTTTGCTCTTTAGCTTTATCAAGGCTCTTTCTCTTCTTTAGCCGCAGGGAAGATAAAGCTGGGGTGGATACAATTTGCAGGTACAACTTGCAGGTAGACCTCTGGATGAGGTCGGATCCTGTTGCACACCCGCCTGTCTGTCTCCAGTGTGGCCAGCACTTCTGTTTGTTACTGGGCACTGAAACCTCTGTGTACGGTACTGGTCTGTTCCTGGGAAGCTGAGCACTTAAAGGCTTCTCTTGACAACACATAGGTGGTTGCGCATTAAGATGCCCCACCACATGTGACTCTGCTGAAGACATTTTGTAGTCTCTTGATTTTCAGACACCCAGAAATAACAGGTCAAGGGTTGCTTGAGGGGAGGCTGTTTGACGCACCTCCAGCAGGCACAGTCTCCCATGTTACAAGTTCTCCACAGGAGAAAGAAGGTATGTGCCCTCTTATGCTGGTGCACAGGCAGGTAATCCTCAACCTCCCTGTTGTCTCCATGCCATTGGAGAGTCCTGGCTTGTGCTGAGGTGTGGTGAAGCAATGCCTCAGGAAGAACAAAGGTGGCTTCAAGCCAAGGTTGTACCTGCAGTTCCCGAGCTAGGTTGTGAATTTTCCAGCAGCACCAGGGCTTGAGACTAATATTTATAAGACACTGGAAATGCGTGTGATAAGAAATCATGGAGTGGTTATATTATAAGACTGTAACTTCATCAGTTGATAACATGGGCATCAATTTAAATCAGCAGGGGACTTGTCCCTATAGTGAGTTTTAGACTGAGCCTTGTGGAGGCAAGGAATGAGATTATCTTGGTAAATATTTGGTTCATATATTCAGTGAGGGAGATAGAACAGAATTAACTATGGACAATCCTTCACAAGAGAAGTCAAAGTCTGCACGTTGGAGATCCACACTGGGATCCTTGGCAGCCCCCGAACCCCTCTCGGGAGTTGTTGTACAAAGACAGAAAGTCAAGGACACAATTTGGATCTAGATCCTAGAGAGTGGGTGGGGTGCATCTTCTGTGGTGGTCTCACCATGGTAATGACACCAGAATCAAGCTTATTTTTTTAACATTTTTTTCTATGGCACCAGAATTTTTTCCTTTGCTGCATTTTCTTCTATATATGAGCTGGTTTTGTTAATATTTTCTCTCACGTCTCATTGGCATTTTAAGACCAGTATAAATAAAGAAATATTTTAAATATAATTTTCCAGTTTAAGAAGGGTTATGTTAGTGAAAAAAATGGGTGGAACATCTACTGTGTCTTACAAACAATTCAGTAGAACCTTAAAGCTCTGTTTATATCTTTACACATACACAGCCTTTCCTACTGCTTTCCAAAATTCCTTCTTCCTTAGAAATTTATTTGTCTTGTGCATTTGTAGATTTTGAATGACATTGTATGCAATACTACTGGACTTCAGAATTACCTGTGGAAAATCCTTTATTTAGTTTCTCATAAATGTTCATTTAACCTAGCTTTTCCGAACCTTTTAGAAGCTTTCTGCTTCTAATGCGCATGGAAAAAAAATAATAATTTCTGTTGTTACTTGTTTTATTAAAATACTTGTAGACATTTCCTTTTCTACTTCCTTTTGACATGATATATGCTGCTAATGATACAAAAATAAGCAAACCAAACTACCACATCCCTCCTCATGTGCCCCTCCTCTCCCTGGTTCTGTGGGGTTACAGTTCTGTGCAGGATGCCTGTATGGCTCCAGTGACATCTCAAACCTGAGCACTTACCTGCAGTAATTTACTTTTTGCTCTTCTGCTGCTCAGTAAAGCATTGCTGACACATTTAACTACTTCATTTCAAGGATCTCATATGTTATTTGCATCCCAGTGGCATCGTTCTTCAGCAAGGCTGGCTATTTTCAGCACTAGATCCAAAAGCACTGGTTGTACTGAAGGTTGCTGCTGTATTAGGCCCCTCTTAGGTTTATAAATCTGACCTGAAATTAAAATAGAATTACCGTTTGGTTAGCAACTTCAATCTTGTCAGCTTCTTTCATGAAGACTTCTTAGCTTCACCTCAACTTCAGGGTAGAAGAGGATTATTTTGATTTTGAATTCACCTTGAAGTAAAAACCAGAAGCATGAAAGATTCTGTGAGAGCCTAAGCCTATCTGGATTTTTAAATAAAATTGTATTGAAAACTTTCTTCCCTCTTCCCTTTTAACTAAATATTTGAGAAACATATTTTTAAAATACCTTCATGTCCCCATACCTCTCTAAATTTCAGATTAAATAATACATTCACACCTTTTCTTTTAAATATGAGTTAGTATAAAATTGTTCAGGTTGCATTAATTTCATGAGTATTACAGGTACATTTTCATCTTTCCATATACGCCAGCAATTTTAGCCTTTTCCTACATTCTGTAAAATAAACAGCTTGTGATTTAGGTATTCAGATCTAGCATAAATGGATATAACACAGAACAATGTGAACAATGCTGTGGGATATACAAACACATAGACACAACTTTTGCCAAATATTGGTGTGTGAATTAAAACCGCAACAAGCTACAACCACCTCACCCATTATGAAGAGAATAGTAGCTCCTGGGTATAGACCGAAACCTATTTCAGAGCAGACTGAATCACCTGCTGTTCCGCAGTGAAATGTGTGCTCCTGAAGGCATAGCTCCCAGGGCATATATCTGCAGGTGAGCATTTGAAATAGGGCTGGACTGGGACGATGGGACCATGAAGTCTTATCCCTTGGGAAATGTGTTGCGTAATCCCGTTCACAAAAATATATCTATGTTTCCATACCGAGACCTTCTCAGTTTCTTGCGCCTGGTACTTGCACTGAAAAATTACAGGATATACTTCTTTTAGGATATATTCTATATATTCTAGAAGGATATCTTCTTTTAAGATTCGACGAGAATTTTTTTGTGAACTCTTTCCATTAATACATTAGCAGAGTCTTGCTGCTTAATATCTTTTCTGCCTTCTCAGTATTTACCCCTTTGTTATATTAACAGAGAGCATTTATTTCTCCTTCCAGACTTTATTTTGCTAGGCTGAAAATAGAAATACTCAATTTGCCTCTTTGGTTAATATAGATTTTTCATCCTGCCAGTCTTCTTGTAGCCCTCTTCTCCACCTGTTCCAGTTTGAATTACTTTCTTGAACACCATGTACAAATGTTCCAGAGGAGTTGTTACTAGTGCCTGGTGCCGTGACATGAATATTTCTTGGAAATCTTTCATTACTGGTAGCACCTTCTTCAACACGTTACTGCAGAACTCTGTCTGCCTTGTTGCCACAGCCATCTCACATTGGTGACTTGGAAGTGTTTTCTGCCAAAAACAAACTCAGATTTTCCTTGTTCACCTGTTTCTTCCAATTTCTGAGCCCTCATTTTGTTGCAGAAACTCTTTCTAGTCCCTAAATGTATAACCTGGTACTTTATAATTTTGAATTTCATCCCTTATCTATTATTCCGATCCTCCAGGCCACCCATTTCTTTCAATCCTCCTCTGCGTTTGGTGATGTCTCCCAACTTCCTATCTGCCACGGATTTAATTTAACTTTGACTTTTTGTGCCTTGGTCTGTAATAACATGACTGAGTAAGCCCGATCACACGACCAGTCCTCTCCAATTCCCTGGCGACATCTGCCAGCTCTGCGCAGCCCAGCTTGGGAGGCCCCACTTGGCACCGAGCCCCTCTCCCACCGCCCAGCTCTTGTACTCATCTCCCTCTTCTCCAGTTTAATTAACAAATTTCCCATGTGGCTGCACAACAAATGCTTTAATGAAGTCCAGATAGATTAGATAACTGATTTTTAGGCAAGGGAAATACAGTAATCTTATCAAAGACAGATATTATGAGGTGAATCTGTCATTTTTATGCCATTTTCCATTTATCCGTATTTATTCTCTCATTTAAGTTTTGTTCTAAATCTACTGTGAAAACTTTTTGAAGACACCTGGGCCTGTAGTTGCCCTGACACTACTTCTCTTCTTTTTCCTAAATATAGTTTATACTTTTCCTACTCTTCTGATACTCTTACAGTAGTATTAGGACCAATTTGACAGATTTGAAAAGCAAAGACTTTAAATGAATGTGCGATTTCCTCTGTTGAGTCTCTCCAGCTCCATTTTGGGTTGGACATTATCTGCTCCTCCTAATTGGAGAATATTTAAACACCAGCTTCTGCTCTCAGACTGGATGAAACAATATGATTTTCTAAATCTCTGTTCCTATCAGTTATGCCCTGAAAGAACTCGATTCCTATAAGATTCTGCCCCACGAATAGCACTGTGTTAGAAAAGTTTAGGAAACGTCTTTTGATTGTGGGGTTATACATAGAGTACCTGAAATCTTGATCAAACCTCACGTCTAAAAAATTTCCTATTTCCTTAAAAAGATTTCAAATTAATTCAAAAGCCTTCACAAGTCTCACTTTATCCCAGCCTTTTCTGAATTCAAAGAAATACTGTTTGTTGGGTAATTATTTTTTTTCTTCTCATCACTTACACTTGTCTATCCACCCCTCACATCTTTAGGGTTCAAGTTTAACATTTTTGTCTCTGTTTGAAATGCCAATTCCACATAATTTTGGGACTTCTGAACTCCTTCGCATAATGTCCATCAACCTTTAATCCCTCTCAGTCCTACTAACTAAACCCTGAACTTCCCATTTGACCTTTGTAAATGCAAAATTATAGTGATAACATGCTTTCATTCCTTCTTTCTTTTTATCCAAGTGAATGATAATTACATCAAGAATGAATCATATGAGCATAAGTATTTTTTTGAATCTGGTAGAAATTCTTAAGTTCTAATGTACTTTATGAAGATGTGCCCCATTCAGCTGAAGGAGAAGAAGCAACTGTGCTTCTGCAGGTGCACGGGTACTTATGTTGGAGGGGAAGTGCATCAGCTGACATAATGAATTTTTCTAGCTCACATTGTTGTCAGAACGCCTGCATCACTTAAAAATAAAACTAAATGTTTTTAAACAGAAAACAAATGTTGTCTCTTTCACTATACAATGTAGGCACATTTAGACAACCCTCCACAACACAGGGCAATAATTAATGTAGAAAACAAAAGCTTAATTAATAATATAATTAAAAAATCTGCTCATGGAATTCTGATAGTGAGCTAGGACCTTCTCAGAGAGATATGGAGAAATAACAATCATCCAAAAAACTAACTAGACCAACACCTTCTAGTTGCCACTGTTTGGTGAAGGGGCTAATTTTTATTGGCTTTTGGGAAGTATTTCAATGTTTAGGATGAACATATATTTTTGAGTTTGTTCTGTAGTTTTATGCACCTCTAACCTCAGCTTCTTCATATCACTTCTTAGATTGAAGTAGTCTGTTAAATGACTGCAGTACCAATATTCTCAATGTAGGTTAATTTTAGGTTTCCCACTAGAATAATTATATAAGGACAGATATTTCTGATGTAGCATTAAAATAAGGAAAACAGCTGTTGCACTGACTTTCCCTGTACTCAGATACTTGCAGGATGTGTGTGCAGAAATAATGGGCTATAAACCAGCAATATTTACAAAATTCAGTGCAACATGCAAGAAGTTATTTTACAAGCCCTGCTGTGTGGATCCCAACAGTGAGGCTGTATTAATCGTCTCTATTTATTACCTATGTTGCAATTGTGAAATTTGTGGACCAGCTACCAGATGCTGCTAGAACAAGAGTTAATGACAAATTCAACTCTAATCACAACAGAAGTAAAAGTGAGGGGCTCAGGTCACACACTTTGTAGTGCAGCCCCAGCCACTAAAACGCAATAGCTGCGTTCCAGTTTGAATTTAGAGTTTAGATTCACTCAGTTAATTTCAGTTATCTAAAACTTATGGTTCCAGCCTGAGGCAGTCACTGTAGGTTCCCCTTATGGTTAGTCTCTTCCAGAGGCAGGGAAGTTCCTTCGAAGGATACATCACTCCATCTTGCTCATGATGTCCGTGACAGAGGGAATGGATCTTCCTTTGGAAGTGTTAATCTCTCACTGCTGCTGATAGGGATGATGTACACAGCTGCCTGAGTGTAGGTGCTTAGAAAGCTAGATAAGGTAAATCCCATCCTGGCACGTGCCCATAAGAATCCAGTTTGAAGCAGTTTTATACTTGTTCATTTAAAGGTTTGGAAAATAGGTACTCCTCCTGAATCTTTATTCAAAGTCTGTGTCTATATTTTACACTGAAAAGCTGTTAATCAAAACAAAAAAATAATTACTGAATAGGGGACACAGGGAACAGGAGACAGTATCCAGTTTCTTTTCCCCAAGGAATGACGAGTAAGTTAAAGAGTAAGGATCCTGCTCGTACATCCAACTGCAAGAGGACTAGGCAAATCTACCCTCCAGTTTCTCCCCACATGCTCTGCATCCTGGTAATTTGGGTACTTTTGGAATATGTGTGCAGTGGGATTTTAAATTGCATCAGGGTATTACAGAAGCAGAAAGAGCTGCTGCATCTTGGAAGTGAGCTATGGCTGCCAGTAGACTATTATGTTAGATGTGGGCACAAACATCTCTCCTTCTTCTGGAAATGCTTCTTGAAAGAAAAAAAAAAACGTGGTTTGTTGTTTTTTTTTTTTGCTTTAAGAACCAGATTAGGGCCATTGCTTTAAGTAGATTAGGGCCCCTTCTAGCAGCAAAGGGTGGCATCCTTGCTTCCTGAGACTTGCATCCACGTGGCTGAATGCTGCAGGTAGCCAGCTACATTCAAATAAAAGCTTTGACACACTCTTTTTTTCCCCACTGGATGGCATTAAAATGTTTCCTGCTGTGCCCATGTGGTTTTGGGATCATTATTTTGGGGTGACTGAGTCAGATCATGCATTATATACATTGTGGCTCCTAATTCGGGGCTTTTGCAAGCACCTTATTGGCACCTAAATGCTTTAATGCACCTGTCTCATGGTTAAGCTCCGACCTACACAGTGTCTTGGCTTATGGAACCAGGTGGGTGAAAAAGATGCAAAAGGGCAGAAGAAAACTGGGAACTAGATGTAACACTAAGACAAACATTAGGACAGTAAAAAACCCCCAACAAACTATAATGATGTATAAACAATGAGCAGTAATGATTTACCTTAAAGCCCCCACAGATCTGATGAAAATAAGGGCTGGCTGTGCCAGCTTTTTCAGGATGAAATGCAGACTATAGGAACTGCTGGCAGGGGAAAGTACAACTCGGTGTGAGTAGGAGAGTGAGAAACGTGCGGAGGCTTTGCGTGTACCAGAATTCAAGAGTGACATGACGTTCATACGGGTAGCAAGAATATTCAGCATTATTGCAATTAATGGTGAAAAAGAGCTGTTGAGAGAGTGTTAAATCTTGTGCTTCAAGGACAGCTTCTAACAACAAAAAGCCAAGCGGAAATTTAATAGGGCTGTGCAAATTACTCCAAGTATTTTCCTGCAAGAACTTTTCATCTTCCCCTGAAGTATCTGATGGTGGCCAGTGTCAGAGATCAGATGCTAGACTGGCAAGATCTTCTGTCTGCTTTAGTCTGGTAATCCCTATAAAGGCTTGATTTTAAAAAGTTGGTGACAGTCAGTGTCTAGGTTCTTTTAACAGAGTATAAATTTAGCATCCTCCTTCTGAATTAAGCATTTAGGTGGCAGAGTTAATGCTATATCAATTCAAGTGAAAGACACTAGGAGAAAATAGAAGGGGAAAAGATTAATATTTGAAAATTAGAAAGTAATTTTCAGTAACAGAGGTGGACGGCTGGTTGAAAAATGCATAAATTACGACCCACAGAAAAAAAAATTGCTCCTCATAGAGAAGTCATTAGGAGTGATACAATAATTTACATTTTACATAAGTGACATCTTTCTACATTTTTTTTCCCCTTTTCCACTAAAGGTTACATCCCTATAAGCAAGCAATTCAAACTGCTATCACTTTGTATTGATATTGATGAGGACTGCAGGCACTCAGCATCTCTCTGTAGGTGTTTGTCGTGTTGGACCTGGCCTTTGTTTTCACAGCCAGAAAAACAACAGCAAAAATTGCACCAGCTGCAGGGAAGCAGAATCCATTCCTGCTGGACAGGCATAGCTTAGCAACAGGATTAATACTGTATACATGCAGGGAGAATCTTTTGATTTATTTCAGGTAACAAAGATGTCTTTTTCCAGCAGTCTCTGTATACTTACAAATATTTGAAAAATATAAACAAGAGAGAGGCCCGGTCTCCTGAATGCATATATCCTTCCAGACCCTTGCCTGACCCCAAAGTTACGCTCTCCTGTCACTGACCCATCTAATCACCTTTGTGCTGCTTTCTCAGCAAAGGCCTGGGAAAACCCATCAGCTTTGCAATGTAATCTGAAGGTCAACACATTTTCATTTTCTTGGACAATTCTTTATTTGACCAAGACTTAATATCAGGCCATTCAAAAAAAGCTACATTTTACAAGACTGTTATTTTCAGAATTTCAAACAGCACTCAAAATTTTGTGTAATTAACTATCACTCTTTATAGCAGAGTCTAAGAGAAATTAGAACAATACTTTTTGCAAAATAACACAGGAAGTTTCTTTTTGTTTAACAGCAAAGAAGAAATATTGGCAACGTCTGACGATGACACATGGAATAATTCAAGGACTTCAGGTATAACACCCGGTTTAATTAGTTCTTCCTTATTGCACATGTTAATTAAAAAATAACGTAACAAACAACCTCATGGAAATTACTCACATATATTTTTGTTAACTCTTCAGACACAAACATCCCAGAGATTGTTTATTCGCAAGCAGAAGACAAAGACACCACACCAGCTAATGAAAATATAAAAGATAAAAATGCAGAATACAACCAGGGTGCTCATGAAGATGATGAAACAGAATTAGAGTTGCTGGTAAGTGTTATACAATTATATCTACAGTATTAAACGATATGAATCCATTTACGCTTCAAAGCTGGTGAAATGCCCCCTTTTAACAGAGCTGACTGATGTACTAATTTACAAATGTAAAGCCTTGGTCTGTACTTTCATTGAATCTCTAACTGGCTCAACAATAGAAGGTGCTTTGATTTCAGTATAGTGCATCAACTTTTTCTGGTCTTAAATTAATGACTTCTCCCTTTTACTTCTTTACCAGAGGCTCTAAGTGACAGTCTGAAGGAATTAGAAGAGTAGCATTTCAAAAATCTCCCCTCCTATTCTCTAGGATGGGAATATTCTTAAATAAATGCTTTGTATTTGGTAAAATTCTTATATTTATGGTACTGTTTGCTTTTGGGGTTTTTTGAAGGATAGCTATGTAACATGCTATAGAAGCAAAATAAATATATATATATTTATATTAGCAGATTTTTTATATCAGTATTTGACATTAAATTTTTTGTAATAAATTTCACACTCAGTGAACATTCAATCTATTTGGATTTGTGCGTGTGCATGTGTGTGCGTGGTTTAGCTTGCATTTTTCAGTATGAAAGAAAAAATGGCAATAAATGAGACACGTACAGCAATCTATTATTCTCAGTGTCTGTTCTGAGCTCATATCATTTGGGTGCATAGATTCATAATCATAGATTATAATAGCTATCACCTGTGAAAATGTGAATGCTGAATCAGACAGGAGAGGAAGATGAGAACCATTCTTTTTTTTTTTTTTAGAAAGAGCGAGAGAATAAATTCCTCTTATTTGAATATAAATTTTTCTTGTCTTTTACCTAAAAAAAGTTGTAAATTGTTGCCTATTGTGAGACCTTTCACTGCCTGAAAGTCAATGTCTCCTTTTTCTTTTTTTTTATGGAGAAACATAAAAAGGAGGACCTCTAAAATCCCTTGTTGTTCTCAGTCCATCCTGTTACAAAAAGCAGGATCAAATATAACCGTTTGTTTATCAATTGCCAGGATTGTCTGTACAATAAATGAAGGGGGAGCTATAATTTAGATGTTAATTTGCACTATGCGCTCTTTAATGAATTAAACAATGAAGGCTTATAATAGATAGAAATACAACCAAATCTTTGAAACGCACAGGCATTGGCTCACAAGACAGCTGTGCAGTTGACAAGTAACATGAGCCTTATGTGAGAAGAAGGGGAAATCGTAAGATTTGCATATAATTATTGAGATCATGCAAATGTCAGTTATGAGGAAGGGAAAAAAACACAGGCATCTCACTGTTAAATCCTGACAGTTGGCATCACCGAAGAACTCAAATACACTTGAGCACTGGTTGGCAGAGGGTCATTAAAACAGAATTTGCAGAGACATTAGCTCCCTCACTTTTCTTTGAGTGACGTTTTACTATTAATAGTTTGCAGAGGCTTTGCAGAAAACATATTAATAAGAGAAACTGTAACGGGGGTATCTACAGCAAGTGCAAATGCATAAAGGGGTGCCCAAGAAGCTAGCCTCTAATTGATCAGCTAGTGCTATCAGTGTGACTATGCTAAAGTGAGAAGAGTGCAATGACAAGCAGGCATAGCTGAATAATACAATATGATATTTGGGAGCTAGGAGGGAGAGTGATTAGTTTCTGGCCTTTTACTTCGCTAATCTCATTTCCAACTCGTGTCTTACCAGATTGTCTAAAAGCAGTCTGGTTTGAAGCCTGTAAAATGGTCCCTGAGAGAAATGAAGCACCGATAATCCTTACAGTATTTGTCAGTGTGAAATGTGTCTTTGTTTTACTGGACAATACTGTACATTACCAGGCTTTGATGTACTGTATCAATGCCCTCATTTAAGCGCCAGTCCTCCCCCCTCTCCCCACGCCTCCCTCTCCAAACCTAGAACCAAATGTATAGAGAATGAATTAGCCTCCCTTTAAGGGAATATTCTCTTCAGATTTAATTTGTATAAAATGCGCTAGCAGCTTACTGAACTCATGAATAAAGAGAGAGGGTTCTGAATGCTATTTTATTTCCTGCTTCTTTCAGCACCATCATAAAGCTCATTACCTATGTTAAAAAATACATACAATGCAAATTTTACAAATGGTTTGGAACACGTTTCCATAAAAGCTTTGTTACTGAAAACAAAACTTTCCATAACAAAATACTGCCTCCTTCATTTGGCATATTTTTGCAAAGTGCTTTTTGATCATTCTTTTCTATTCTATTGTTTCAGCTAAATCAGCACTTCACAGGAGCTAGAGGTACCTCTTCCAGAGATGAAAGGAATTTACACACAAGAGAACCAGTTAATTTTCCAAGTAAAACAGAAAGATTGGAGAAAAAGCTAACCTGTACAGAAAGAAGCAGTGACTTGCTAAGGCACCCTGTGCCTATCAGTTCCTCATCTGGAAACACTTCACAAGAGATAGGAGGAGAATTAAAGGATAAATTTAAGTATTCCCCAAGAGATTATAACAGTCAGCCATCAGGGGAGAAAGTAGCTCCTGGCTTGGTAAACAGCAGTGAGAGGTCTTTGGAATGTACTGGTACCAATGAAAACCTTTTATCGGCAAAATATTTTCCCTGGACAAAGCAGAATGATGCTATCGATATTATGGCTACTGGTTCAAGACGAGAAGGAGAGAGCCACACAGATATTTCAAAAGATGAAACAGATAGTGCCTCGGGAAGTAAGATGATGGAGAGATTATTCATCAGTGAGGATGATGCTGATACCTCGAAAGGGGCCTGTGAAACGAGACCAGAAACCATTTCTCCAGAGCATGATGAATCCATGCAATTAAATGCACGCATAGCAGGGACGCTGGATGGCAATGCTAATCCAGCTCCGGAGCACCAGCCACTGCAAATGTCTCACCAAACTCCAGATTCATTGTTGTCAGACGCTGACAAAAATGAAGGAAAAATCAAGATGATTGAAAGCAAGGTTCGGGTACATTTAAGAGGAGATTTATATGCCGACACTTTTGCACATGCTGATGTCTCAATAGATCCCGCAAAAAGCCAATATACGCAAAGAAAAGGAGTTGGCGAAATGTCAGGGAAGAACTATAACACTGATGCGGGGAAGGAGAAGAAAGTCATCGAAGTAGCAGACCTGGCACTAATCGGCGAGGAGGAGGCGCCCAAGCCTTTCAAGTCACACAGAAACCAGGCTGCCAAGGCCTTGACCACAACGGCTCCGTCGGCCGAAGACAACAAACAGACACCCAGGCCCGCACAGGCAGATCCCCCGGCATCCTCTCCCTGGGATGAAAGGAGAGCTGAAGGCGCCTGGGAACACAGGGGATTCACGAGGTTGAAAGACAGAGGAAAGTCAGACAACGCAAACAAAGGGAGGCTGATAGGAGAGGAGAGTGAAGCAGACCCCGGGGGGCAGAGGTGGCGAGAAACGGGGAGCGAGGTTCGGTGGGGAGCGAGGGGGAAGGCCGGGCCCCGGAGCGCGGCTTCCGCGGAGGAGTTGTTTACCTGCCAGAAGGCAGAGAGTTGTGAAAAGCCTCCTGTCTGCGAGCAGGGTATTACAGAGGAAGCGGCGGCAGGTACGGCTTATATAATTAAAACAACATCAGAAAGTGCTCCAGAAAAAATGTCTGCCAGTGAAAAAGCAGTAATTGCTAAGCTACCTCGAGAGACTGCACTAAGTGACAGGCCCACAGAGGAAAAGGAAACAGCGTTTGATACACATGAAGGGAGAAATGATGGTTCACATTATGCTCTTTGTCAACTCAACACAGTGGGTGTATTATATGACACTGAATTTGAAAAGGAATCAGTTTTAGATATTTATAATGCACACGTACATGAAACACTGCAAGGAGAAACGGCGTCTGTATTCAATAGCAGGGAAAAATGTGCCAAAGCACAACCAGACATCGGCAATATTCTACCTGTAGGAGAAGCAGTAAAAGCTTCTGCTACAGGAAAGAAGGAAGATTTGCTGCAGGGTTTATATTCAGAAGTATCTAGATGTCCCCCGAGCGCCCAGAAGCATCTATACAGTGAGGAGGCAGAAGAGCTCCGTAGGGGAGAAAGCCATGTTGGTGTGCTTTCCTATTTATGTGCTAAAGCTGAAACAAAAATGCCACCTTCTGGTACAAATGCTGTGCCCAGTTACCATTATAAAAGCTTTTCAGTGGCATCTTCTGAAGGGTCCACTCTGGCAGGAGATACAGAGCATCTGTATAGACACTTTGAATTCAAAGTCGTTGACAAGGTTGCTGCTGAGTCAGGGTATGATTTAAGTCTACGGAATGAAATGACATGTATTAACAAAAACCTCTCTCCTGAAGCCGAAAAAAAAGAAGTACCTTCCACTTCAGGCAATGTGATTTCTCGAGAAGGAGGAGGAAGGAATATAGGTCAATTTTTCCATCAAGCAGAGTTCAAACAAGAAAAGTCATCAAGGCCAGAGGTTTTAATTAGTAAGCCTACCAAAGAAATTGGAGGGACAGACTCTCAATCTGACCATTCAATAAATGAGGGGAAAACGCTAAACTGGCTTGATGACTCATGGAAGGAAAGCCAGCACATTTCCGATTCTGCAGATATTTCTAACCAGAAGAGTGAAGCACCTAACTTACCCAGTGAGTCTCCAAGTTTAAAACATATTGCTTGCAAAATCTTTTATTTCTTCTTCTTTCTTTTATTTGCTGCAACTCTTTACCACTATGATTTGATGGTTTGTCTTGCACTCTACCTGTTCTCCTTGTATTGGCTATACTGCGAAGGAGGGAGAAACAAGAAGTCTGTCAAGAAAGAATAACACTGATTGTCAACTGTGCTCAAGATCCATGGTCAATAGTCTCCAACTCCTCCAAAGCATTTTCACTGTTAAAGAGCTTATTCATTGTTAGAACCAAAGCAAGTTTTCCAATGAAGCATCTTTTTTAAAGGATTGCATATGAAGTTGAGCCTTCATATAAGTAATTATACTATATAGGACCATTATGTTTGGATCATTAAATACCTATATGAATATGAGTTCTGAAGCACATCAAGTTAAAATGACGTACAGCTGTTGTTCCTTAGCAGGATATGAAGAAGAAATGCTTCATATCTCTTTAATACTTAAACCCACAATTTTCTTGCATTAATTTCTTTTGCAGGAAAGCGTCACATTTTTTTGGGCATTTTTTCTAAGGTTTTGTGTAGTACATAACAACACAAGGAATGATATAAATACTAACTCAGTACTTGGGTACTGACATTACAGTTGATAATCCACTAATGTAATTAGCCAATGCTCTGAGAAATATGGCATCTGTTGATAGGTTAATATTTTTTTCCAAATCTTTATTTCATTGCTTTGACTTAGAGCTCCAGTGGTACCCCTGTTTGAAAAATGTAGAGCTTTGACTTCAGTAACATCATGTAACTTTTGGTATGCAACTGCATAGCAGAATAGATGTGCTGTTTCTACCCTGAAGAAGGCCACAGCCACAGGCCTCTTATTATGCACTCACCTGCACAAATGTTTTTGGATTTTGTAAATGAGAAATATGTAATATGACCGAGAATTTCACTGAACTAAGTGTTATTCCAGACAAAGCCCTCAAATTATATTTTTTCATTAGTGTTGCTTGAGCATATCTACAAAGCATTAAATAAATTTTACAAAGGAGTGCTATGACTGTGTTGAGCATGTCTGAATTAGGTTTATTGCTTTTTTCTATGGCTTGTTGCCTAGAGCTAATCACACACCAAGAGAAAACACAGGGCATAGCCCTGGCTTTCAGTGAGGCTGCTTTGTGTGGTTTGGGTGAGGCAGAAAAGCCAGATATCTGCCCTAAGGAGAGCCTAGCTTGATCCTGAGAAGCAGGAGTCCCATGGGCAGGAACTCTGGTGGCTCTGCTGCTCCAATGTTGTGGGTCTCCCACACAGGGTCATGCCCAAAGTTTGTCCAGAAAGAAAAGGATGGACAGAATATGTTGCACTTCAGCCATTTTCTGGATTTTGGTCACAAATCATAGAATCATAGAATGGTTTGGGTTGGAAGGGATCTTAAAGACCATTTAGTTCCCCCCCACCTCCCTCCATGGACAGGGACACCTCCCACTAGACCAGGTTGCTCAAAGCTGTGTCCAACTTGGCCTTGAACATTTCCAGGGATGGAGCATCCACAACTGCCTTGGGCAGCTTGTTCCAGTGTCTCACCACCCTGACAGTAAAAAATTTCTTCCTAATATCTAATCTAAATCTACCCTTTTTCAGCTTATAATCATTCCTCCTCATACTATGACTACATGCCCTTGTAAAAAGTCCCTCTCCAGCTTTCCTGTAGGCCGTCTGTAGGTACTGTAAGGCTGCTATAAGGTCTCCCCAGAGCCTTCTCTTCTCCAGGCTGAACAACCCTAACTCTCTCTAGTCTGTCCTCATGAAAGAGATGCTCCAGCCCTCTCATCATCTTCGTGGCCCTCCTCTGGACCCTCTCCAACAGGTCCATGTCCTTCTTATGTTGGAGGTCCCAGAGCTGAACGCAGTACTCCAGGTGGGATCTTATGAGAGCAGAGTAGAGGGGGAGAATCACCTCTCTCAACTCTTCTTTTGATGCAGCCCAGGATGCGGTTGGCTTTCTGGACTGCAAGCGCAGATTGCCTGCTCGTGTCGAGCTTATCATCAACCAACACCCCCAAGTCCTTCTCCTCACAGCTGCTCTCAATGCCCTCATAGGTAGTATGTTAAAAGAAGCACCAAGGCTACATGGTGTTACCGGAGCCCTAAAATTTAAGAAGGAAAGAGAGTTGGTTTTAAGCTGTGTTTGTTTCTCTCTCCTCACTGCCACTGTGAAATACTACATTAACTGTGAAAGGCTTGGTGGAATATATAGCTGAAGCTACATAATAGTGAAGTTATTTAGTTGTTAGATTGGCTCTGAAATAAATCTTTTTAAGTTTATTTAAAACTTCACTCATTTCAGGGTGTTAGGAGATTCTGCTACAAGAGGCACCATGGCATTCCTGTTCTCTGGGGGGGGCAAAACTTTGCAGCATTGTGGAAGCAGGGCATTCAGTGGGGTGAGCAAGTGCGTGGGTGATCCATTGCTGATGTGCATGCTGATGGCTGGATGCCTCGACAACTTTTGACAGCAATCCGTGAATGAGTTATAGTGATGGGATAGAGGCATTAAGGAGCAACATGGAAGGGTGCATCAAGGTATATAGGAGCTAAACGTTCATTGAGATAAATAAATTAATTCAGTAAGCATTAGGAACTAGATTCAATAAAAAGCTTAGGCTTAGACTTAAAGCAGGATTGAGTTCGAATATGCCTAAGTCCAGAATAATGATCACAAACCCCTCTCTACCTGGAGACCACAAATGCTGAAAGAACCTATCCTTTTCATGGTGTTTATAGCAGCTTTTTTAAAAAAGTGTGACATTCCCTTATTTTTGGTCTTTCGCTCTGTGCAGTGTGACAAGTCCCTCGTCTAAATGGTTCAGAATTCCAGCCTCATTGGCATAGAGACGTCAGATATTGCTTTGCTTCCCAGTACAGTGGAAGCTCTCAAGTAGTGTCTAGTATATTCTGACAGGATCAAGGTCCTCAGTTAGAGGGCTAAAAGAACCCCGCATCTGTCCTGCTGAAACTGTCACCGTGCGGTCAAGCACCAGACTACTGGGGCCAGAGAGAACAAGCACATAAGACATATTTTAGTCTAATAGTTAAACCCTCCATGCCAGAAAGAAGAATATTGAGACTCAGTTGCCAGTTCAAAGCCTTCTTAAATCTAATTTACCCTGTATGTTCTTAAAGAAAAATTCATAAAATTTAAAGCAAGGACCAAAACCCTGGTTCCTATCCTGTTAGGTAATTTCTCTATTCACTAAATAACAGGTTTCAAACTCATGTTTGAATATCTTCAGCTTTATCAAACCTAGGTCTTCCATCCAGCAGGATGTACATTAACCATTGGACTACTATTGCTGTGAGGAGGATTCTGGTCCCCAGGGTTTGGAATTACTTCTGTCCATAGGTGGGTTCCTACTTTCTCAACTGAGTTAAGCTGAAAGTGGTTCTTAGTTCAGTATAATAGCTACTTTGCTTTCCATTTTAGGGTAGAGACTTTCATCTGAAGCTCACATCTCAGGGGAGATTTATTGTCCCAGAACTTTGGTCCTGAAAGAGACATGTAATGTCTGTTTCTTACAGAAATCTAAATCAAAGGTAGTCCAAATGCTTAAGCATCTGAGATAGCTAAATAACTGTCTTGGACACAAGCCTTACCGCAAGCAGAGCTGAGCAGTTCATGGAAGTGGGAAAGCCTGGTTGTATTTTTTATTGAAACTTGGGGACTCCAAGGACTGTTCACTTTGAGGAATCTTTTGCTCTTTTACCTGGGAGCCATGGCAACCTGGAACTGTGGGAATCTTTGTGTGGCAGTCCTCTGTACGTAAATGTGCAAGTTGAAAGTTGGTTCTCTCATTTATTTCAACCCAAAATATTTGGTCGGTTGTCAAAGATTCAGCTCCGCTTACTGGAAAGCAAGAAAAGGGGTCAGGGATAATTGATGAGCCCAGGACTATGGGTGGAAGAAAGTCATTGGATTGAGTCAGTCTCTGGAGAATGGCAGAAAAATGTTACAGAGAGCCCAGGAGAGTCAATATGACCCGCAAAAAAAAAATGCAGGGGATAAATAGAGAGGATCTATTAATACAGACTTTCATTAAAAATTAGTGGGCTTGTAGTGAGTGTCATAATGTATTTAAACCAGTTGCTAAATATCAGCTAAAATTTAGTGAAATTACTTCAGACTCTACAGACAGCTAGCTTCAAACATCTGTATTCCTGTTTCCAACAGGTTAAACATCTGGGTCTGCCATTTTAACATGTACAGTCATTCAGAGTTGGAATTTAGGGTAAATATTTGAATGTTAGAATAAGCATATTTCATCTACATACAAGTGGAATACTGTTAGCATTTCTCAGATTTGGAATGGGATTTTATGTTCTATATTTAAGATATTTAGTCAGCGTATCGTACCTTATGATTGCAAAACAGGACTCTAGACTGATCTGTGAACACAGGTGCCCGAACTTTTAAGTACTTATGTACTTAAAACAACAAAGCAAGTAATTTTATCTTTTTTATTTATCATTTGATAAGCTATCTTCTAAAAATCCTCTTACTTCTGTTTGTAGTATGAAAACAACACCTTTATAACATTGGCGAAATACTCAGCTTTTACTTGTTTCAGGGAATAAGTGATCTGTTGAGTTTTTGCAATGATTCATATTTAGCTTGCCTACTAGGCTTTAGTAACATATTTCTAGTTAATACTTTCATTTCTAGTAATTTCTAGCTATTTCTTCCGGCTGTGCAACAGAAAAAAATGTATGATACTATGTGGTGGGCCCATGGTTATGAAAGGCTTGGCTCTCATATAATACAGAGATTACAAATAATATATTGGGCTTGCCTATATGAGGTGTATACATGCCATACCATGGGAGGTGTGTCCCATGGCTATTATCTGAACCGTAAATGTAAAAAAACCACTCGTTTTCATATTGTGGCCTCTATAATCTGTTGAATATGCTTAAATCTGAATTCAGAGCAGCAGGGAGAGGACTGGGAGGAAGTTCTGTATCCAGATACCTTGCTAGGAAATAGTAAGAACAAACCACATCATTAATGTCTCAAATATTTGTTGCTAATTGCTTGTTTCTTCTTACTCATCAGTGACTTTTGGCTCGACAGTATATGGGCTACAGAAACAAGCTACGGGCTTTAGAGGTCTATTTAATATTGGAAAAGAAAAATAAGGAGGACAGAGTATGAACTATATCCCTAAAGGAAGGTTAATATGGTAATATTTGGACTCACTATACTAAATTCTAGGTGCCTAGTAGTATCTGCACCCTGAAAAAAATTCCTAAGCTCTGTAGTCATTGAGCCTATGAAACAGAATCAAAATAGACAATGTGTTAAATAGAGAGCTACCAAAGTTATCTAACAGGAAAGCCTGATGGCAAGGTTAGGTCTTACACCTTTGCCCTGTCAGAGGGATTACCTAGTCAGTGATGGGTTGCAGGGCCATGTTTTTCTCAGATCAGGTTTCATATCCTGCAGCCCCCTTCTGCACCGCGGTACCTAAGCTGCTGCTTTCAGAAATAGAACACTTTGCAGAAAACATTCCCAGAGTTTTGGGACTGGACAAAGGAAAATTTTAACCCCTTAAAGCATGGATTGGGACATTCCTCTAAGAGGGAATATTTGGATATAGTCCCTATACCAAGAACAACTTGTGAATTTTATGTGGAATCCTAGACACAATACAAAACTGGCACAAAGACCTTCATGTCTCCTCAGCCAGGTCCTTAGTCTGTAAAGACACTCTTCCAGGCCTACACCGGTGCTTCATGAACCGGTGCTGGAGGATTGTTCTAGCCTTGAAGGTATCATAAAACAAGGGTACTCTGAGCCCACTATACTTTTTGTAGCGCTTGATCTTGTGACTGTCCTTTAAGATCAGCCCCCCCAATCAATCCTGATCAAGACCAGGATTGCTCTGCTCAGTTACATAGACTGGACCAAGGAACTGGACTGGTAAAATGTGTAAATGTCTAAAGATAGGTGAAATTTGTGGATTTCTCTCTTAGACCTACAAAAGTACCTAAATACCAACAGAGTCTCACTTCAGGCAACCATCTCCTTTTATGAATCTCAGATGAGCTTTCTAAGACTTTCAGCTCTTCTGAGAGCACTGATGATTTGCTGATCTAGGAGGTTTCGATGCTCTTGAGGATTCAGAGTTGAGGTGGTAATCCAGAGCTCTGTCATTCTCTGGGTGTCAGGGGAGTTTTTTTGACCAAAACTACATAAGTCTGAGTGAGGGCAATACTTGTGAAATGGGGTGGTTAGGTTGAAGGCAACTGATACTTTCTGCATCCCGAGCAGGAATGAACTAGGTGAGCTGAGTCATTTAATGAGTGCGGTATGTATGAATTGGTGGTACATACGAGATGTCTGCGTGCATATGTGCGTGGGTGGCACTAGGGCAAGTGGGTGGAAAGGTGAGAACTAGATTTCATGGGTGAACAGAGAAGAAATAAGAAATGGAATGGCTAATTAGAAAGTTTCTGAACAGCCTTCTCTAGAGACTTGAAAGTTTAATAAGTTCTCAGTAGGCTGGACAGACAACACAAATATGGTATTAGCTATATAAAGTAGTAAAAATTAAAGTGTATGCTAACTTCTTTTTGTAAATTATCAATTACCACTTAGTGGAATTATAGTGGAGAATATCTTGCCCTTGACCTTAATATTCAATGATCCAAGATTAGAGCATAGCTCCAAGGACCAGAAACATAGGATGCTATAGCCCTCCAGGGAGGCACAGCCTCTGGCTGGAGCCAGGAACCTGCCTTGTGGCCATTTACTCAGGTCAGTCCCCAATGACATGTTACTATGTGCATCAGGAGAAAACAAGAGTACATGTCAGCCTGTGGTTATTAGTGCAGAAATATAAAACTATCTGTAAAAAACCATAAAAGCCCCTGAGTGTTGTCTGGTATAGTTCAGAGTCACCTAGGAGCTTTTTAAATTTTCTTTTAGTATACATGGCTGCATGAGGGCATTCAGATTCCCAGAGACCACAGTGTATGAACAAGCCTCACATATATGTGATGGCAGGGAGATCATAGGACGTAAGCACTCATACGAGCCACTACACTGGTTGTATTTACGTGGAAATTTTCTTCTTCAGGCTGAGTGTCCTGACTGCTTGTGCTCCTGGCACTACCTTCTTCAAGGGAAAACAGAAGATGTCTCCATACTGCCATACTTTCCTAGTGTCTCTGATGGGGGAATGAGAACTGCCAAGGGATAGACAGGGAAAGAGTCAGCTTACTAATTAAGGCCCCTTTATTAGGGAGGAATACCTTTCACTCCCAGGGCAATCAGCAACAATTAGGAGCAGCTTGAACTCTTTAAATACAACAACAGTGACCTGTTTGAGGGAAAGTCCTGATTAAGCTCCTTGGAAACTCTTTATTTCTTCATTTAAGCTATATGCCTGTCTGTCCTTCTGTGTTGCGGATGAGCCAAGACCCATGACTGACAGATGACAAAAGTAGGAGGCCTCTCTTGTGTAGATTTTTTACCTCCTTGAATAGTTTAGGCTGCAGAATGGCTTGGGACAGTTAGAAATACTAAGCGATGCTTTGACCATCCTTGGAACTAGGCAAGCCTATGGGAAATGAGCCAGTAGTCACAAGGGCTTTTGGCTTGTACCCATCGTAATTTTTTGTTAAAGGGGACAGAAGGCAGGCTTTTATAAGAGATTATGTGTGAAAGAGAAAAACTGGTTGATAAACTACTGGTTTATCCGTAGCAAAGTATTTGCCTAATGAAAGGATCTTCTAAGTCCTAACTAGAACTCTTTTACACAATTTTGTGCTGTACTCTTAGCGTATAATCCTTTTATATAATGCAGTATTTTTGTAGAGCTATGGCAGAATTATTAATAAAACTTTGAAAACCAGAGGGAAGAAAAGAAGAGAGAGAGAGCTGGAAAAGAGTGAGAAAAAGCAAGCAAACATGTGCCTGCATTGTTCCATAGTGGGCAAGAGATTCAGAAATAGGAGGATTTTATTCTTTTAAGTTCTGCTCGAGCTTTTGATCAGCACATCACTGTTCTCTAAGGCATGCTGAACCCCAGAAAAGGGAGACAAGCCTCTTATTTCCCCCCATTGTATGTTAGTAATAGCAACAGCATCAGTAATAGTAAACCAATTGATGAAGGTTGTGTTTCTCGGGGCAAAAGCAGCACCTCTGTTAGCCTTGCAGGCAAGGTGCACAGGCTGCTGTAAACGCAGTGTTTGGATGATGTGGCCGGGACGTGCTATCATCCCTCTTTGCTGGGACTCTGCTTCCATGTTTCACGTTCAACCACTCATGTGACCATTTGCAATCATTTAAGTCACCTATGTCCCAGAGTGATTGTAAACTGCATGTACAGTAATGCACTGTTTTATTCATTACATGATATACAGTTTGGTAGAAAGAAATGTTTAAACAAGCTGTTTATTATCTTGAAATTATCAAATATTGCAAGATATAAGTGCAAGAAACTCAACACTAGCAACTGCGGCTGTGACCTTTTAGACTAGCTGATCTGGACAGACTTACACCTGTAGCTGTACATCATCTTTTAGTGTAGACGTATCAAGTGAGAAGCAAACATTATGATTTTTCAGAAGTGTATTGTCTGATACTCCCTAAGGCAATAGCATGACTTGCCATGTGCTTCCCTTTTAATTCTACAAAAGTCAAGAACTTACAAATTAAATAAACATTGATTACAAATTAGATTAATGACAACTGTGATGTCATTAGTTGTATTTTTAATCAACCAGTGCTAAACCATGTTCTGTTGCGTGGATACAAAACTATGGTTTTTGCTATGCACTAGGCATCACAATTTTCATGTTTATTTGATCTGTGAGATATTTAAGCCAGTCATACTGTTGTGGGCAAGTTTTCTTCACAGTCCACAGGGCTTGGCCCAGTGAAGGGCTCAAGTGTCCACCAGCTGGGAGTGCAACCCAGAGCCCTGAGTAAGGCCTCTGTGCTTGCTATCCAATGCCATGGAAAATGAACTATTTCAGAACGACATCTCAGAAACCCACTGAATACAGTCTCTTCTCTCTTTTGAACAGAAAGGCACCTGGTGAGTCTAAATAAATCCAGAACTAGGTAGAAACCATGGCTGAGTGGCTACACAGTGGGGATGAGGTGCCAATACTTTGGAGAGTCTTACCCTCAGAGAGTTCCTGTTCCAAACTCCAGGTTGGGGAAGGCTGGGCTGCCCCATCACTCCTCTGCACATCTTAATTTCCTTCTCTGGGGTCACTGAGAGGAAGGGACACCAAGTATATGCTAGTTCTCCTGATAGCGATGACCAAGAGACCATAACTTGGGGCATGCTGTGGACCCTGCCTTACAATGAAAAGCCATCATAGGCTACTGGATTACAATTTTGGCTTTACGTAACTCAGACCCACCTAATTCTTATTTTAAGCATCTGAGACATATATTGAATATAGGCTAACATTATCCAGCCTCTTCAGTGCATGAGAAAATACAGCATTTTGGAATAGAATTTAATGTTACTCTTAATTAAAGTAGTAATAAAAACTTGTAGTTCCCCTTCAATACCTACCTACCTTGCTTCTTTCTTGACAATATTTTGCCTTCTGTCTGCAATCATAGCTATAATTAAGAGAATTACCTTTTCAAGTGTCCAATTCTTTAATGTTTATGTCCTTTTAAATGTTCATGTTCCACAAGCATTTCTATTCAATTCAACATTACACAGACTGCATTTGGCTTTTCATATTTCCTCCTAGCTCAAAGACATGTTTATGCAAAGATATAGCAGATATTTCACTCGTTTGCCAATAAAAGACATAGGATTATTTAACTTATTACCATTACATCACTGGTAAGCAAATCATGGCCCAAAACAGACTATGCCAGATAGGCTGGTAGTCAAGTAGATAGAACTCTGCTATGGCGAGTCTAGAGAGAAATGACTGCAAAAGCAGAGAAGTCACACTCCTGACCTGGAAATGTCTCCTGAATGGCTTCTCTTCTAAAAGAACAGGAGCTCTTGTAGTACTACATATGCTGAAGATTTCAGGGAGAACCTCTCTGACTGCATCATTAAAAATTTGCAATCCCCCTTCAAATACCCACCTTACTGTCTTCACAATATCTTTCCTCCTATTTGGCATCAATGGCAAAGCTGTTTATTAATCATCCTATGATTCCCTCTCCTGGCATGAAGCCTCCTGCAGAAGCTGTGCTATGACTGTAGGTATCTCTAAATGGTGCATTGCAGGCAGGTAGAGCCTTGGTCAGCTCATACTCTGGGTCAGCATGGAGCTGGTCTCCCACTGGGCAGACATGGTTAAGGACACTGCCGAGCATGACCGGTGAGATCTTCCTCGGGTGAACAACTCTGAACTCCTGAGATGGGAAAGCGGTCTGTGGTTTGGCACAAAGTATGGCACAATGAGCCCACATCTGCTTGGAGGAAAGGAAGAAATAGCTCATAAATTGACTGAGTGATGTTGAAGTTGCTGAAGAACTGAACGTGTTTGTAGAAGCTTAAAGTCATCCCAACCAAATTATTCCACAGATTCCAATCTGAATTATATGAACTTTAGATGAATTATTCACCTAGTTCTGCGCATAAAACCTTATTGACATCATATACATAAATAAAAAGTATAAATTGTAAGTTTCATTGTGTCATTTTGTAATGACATAATTGCAATTTCAAGAAACTGATGAAAATTTCACATTGATACTTGGAATTAATTCACTCAAAGTGTTAGTGGAAAGTAGTATATTAGTGCAGCAGGGTTGGGAAATATGAGGGTAGAAATGGGGAAAAGTCTGCATTGGAGTGGAATTTGGCTCCCTGCTTTGCAGCAGGTATGTAAGCTATTCGTGCCTGGGACAGCATTTAATTCAGTGTTTGAACACCACTTGGCACAACAAGGTCCAAATATTTAAGTCTAAGAAATAACAGCTGTGTTTTTCAAGGTATTAGTATAGTGAAATCAATTAAAGATGGCTAAAACACCTCTTATTTTGTCCTTACATCTTAATAAAAGATGAGGGATAACTTTCTTTTGTAAAATGCTTTCAGAGCAATTACTATATTATTTTTTATTCCAACATGTAAAGAGATTTCATGGCCTGGTGGAGAGGTGTAATAAGGGCCATGTGAGAGCTGCAGTCCAAGTGGAGACAAATACCTCTAAAACTTGTTGGCTGTTTCATCTGCAGGAAAGAGGGATTGCAGGCTGATGGCAGCTGACAGGAGCCAGAGCTCAGGGATGTGGTATGTGAGTGTCACAGGAGCCAAAACGTTCTCTGGCAAAAAATGACCATCATTATTATGATCTCCTGCATAGCACAAATCATGGAACTTCAAATAATGATCCCAGGATAAGAGACAGTGTCTTTTAAATACAGACTTAGTCTTGATTTAAAGAGGATGAATCAGAATGTATTGCGTCCTTTGATAGCCTGTTCCAGTGGTTAATTATTCTCCTTGTCAAAAATGCAAGTCTTTTTTTCTAGTTTGGATGTATGCTGGTTTCAAACAGGTGTTTGGCTTTGAGTGTGCAATTAAAATACTATGGAGAAATCTACAAGGCACTTTAGACAAATGGAAATTCTGAAATACTTTTTTATTATAAAACTTTGCAATTGTATAATTACGATAACAGTTTTTCACTTCTCCCTTTAGCTGGCTAATAACATTTCTTGAAATAATTTAGCACTTTAAAGCTATAATTAGGAAGTAAAGTTGTAGGACATTTTATTTCTATTAAAAAAAAAAAAGTAGTTTTAATTTTAATTGGGAAAATCACCAAGTTAGTAGTTTATTACCAACTTACCTGTTGTAAGGCTACAGTTTTTGCCAATCAAAATAGGACTGCACTAAATGTGAGCTAAACCACCCTGAGCCAGCCTCAAGATAAAGCTACTGTCAGAGCCTGACTTCTCAAAGAATAAAATAATGAAAAAATTAAGTTAAAACAAGTTAAGACTCATATGCTGTGGCTGCACTGAATACAGAGTTGTGGTATGTGCCCGACCCACCTCTCTGTGGCCCATAATACCTTTTCCTCACATCCGTGATCCTACGGGACGTCTCTGGCCATCCCGCCCCTCTGTGCGAGCTCTCGGCAGCGATGCTGCTGCCTGACAGCACACCCCACACACAGCCCGTGGCACCGCGCGCAGCTGCGTCCAGCACTGAGAAGAGCAGCTCTTTGTAGAGACACCACTTCAGGCTCAGAAGCCGGTGTGAATGTCAGCCATGTGTGGTGGTGATGGTGGTGGTTCAGACTAGAGCCCGCACAAATGGGGGTTAATGTGGGCCCACGCGATGAGAAATACATCCGCCAGCAGCGGCACGGCGTGTGAGGACGTGTTATGGCATTGGGCTCTGCTTTTTAAGGGTTGCAGCTGGGGAGATGCTGAAGCTTGGTGTGCTGTTCGGTGTTTGCTTGTTTATTATTACAGCTTCTCTCACCAAAGTCCAGCCTTATGTCCTCAAGCGTCCTAGCATACCTCACATGAAAGGTCTGTGTGTATCTCCTTTGCTCTTTGCACGCATTATTAGCAATGACAGCTTGCAGCATCTCTCAGAGGAGAGCAGAACTGTGAACGTAGCAGAATCTTCCTGTCTGGATTAAAACCAGATCTGGACATACAGGACATGTAGTTTGGACTAAATATAGTTTGTACTACTGCTCACCTCTTTCCTTGCAGTTGCTCAAGAGGCAGCAGAGTAACAACCATCAGAATGGAAAGGAAAGATCTGCTTGGCCAGACATATTTCTTTAGTGAATCTGAACAGCTCCTGTGACAGGTCAAATGCCCTGCAGTGCAAGCTCTTCCAGCAGCCGTCAGGCCAAGATATAACTTTAAGCTGTCCAGTGGGAAAAAATGATTGGAGAGCTTGCAAGTGAAATGTCAGGAAAGAGGCATAACATTTGGCACATTTGTGAAGGTGCCTTGTGATTTTGGGATCTCGGCTGAAATCGAATATGGGCCAGGCATCTTTGATGGGCACAGGAGCTGCTTTTGGAAATATTAGCTGTGATGGCTCACACATGATGTAGTCACGCCATAGTCAACGGGGCACTGCGGGTCATGACATCGCACAGAATTTGCACCTGCAGTGTTTACACAGAAGGGTCTGCTGCTGTTCTCACACCTGTGGAAATCAAGACCTTTTCCAAGAGTTAGGATGATGTCTTGTACAAAATTAGGACAAATAAGATCATGTACTGAATAGCGATTGTAAAATTCTTGAATTATTGCAGTTTACACCAAGACATAACAGTGTAAATTAAATTTTGCATCACTCTTTTCAAAATATTCTTATCTTCGATATTGTAATTGCTACTAACTCCTCAGTAAACCAGTTAAATAACAATGAAATTTACAGATAGGTTAAAAGTTAATTTTTTATTCATTTTTATTTTTATTTCACAAATTATTGTTGCATCCCACAGCGCTCAGAAACTTTGAGATGTTCTTGTGAGTCACATCACAGTGAGAAAAACAATGCCATATTCTTCAGCCCAGCAGCACTGAGGTAGATATAGAACAGAGTTGTGTCCCTGCATGAATCTTTAACAAGGCTATCAGTGCTCTGCCCAGATGCTATAGTTATGGGCACAACAGGAATAACAGCTAAAACTGTACAGTTATGGAGCTCTCAAATCATTATTGCTGATGCTTATGTACTAGATTTGGCAGAAAGAACACAAATTGAATTTTAAATGGCCAGCATGGTCAGGCTGAGTTGTTGGGGAAATAAAAAATTGCTTTTGACCTTGTAAAGTGAGCACATAATTTTCTTATGTGAATTTATTCAAATTCTGCATTTTAAAATAGCATATGTGCACCAATAGTTGCAAACCGTAAAGGTAATGTAAGAGGAACATAAGAATGCCTGGTATGTTAAAAGACACAAGTTTCTTAGGTCTCATATATTATTTTCACAGTCTCACTACCATTAGCCTCAATCGTTTTTAGTTCACCACACCAGAAAAGTGAGCTAGACAGTGAGTAAGTGAATTCTCCATCATTCACTTCTTTATGTTGTTGTAAGGATCAATAAATGCCCATTCAAAGGAACTGAGGTTAAGCCACTCATTAATCCTGCCTCACAGAGATTCTAAAATATGATTTTCTTTTAATCCTTCCTCCCAGAGATTCTAAAATATGATTTTATTTTCTTTCTCATCACCTTTAAAGCAAAATACAGTTTATGGAAGGTGAGAATAGTATATAAAACGAACTTGAGGGAAGATTAAGCAAGTATTTGTATGAGGAAACCTCGGTGTTCATTGCACAGGTCTCTTTGCAATATGTGATTGGGCCACTTGTAGCACATTTTTTCTTGGTAATTTCTTTTCTCGAAGATATGATTTCTCTCTGTGCTTAGTTTTCTGTTTGTTTGGGGTTTTTTTTTGTCCAAAATTTCTGTTGCTTCACAGACAGAAAGTGTGTCCTTGAATGTAAACAGCATTCGACAACATTTTTTAAATAATAAACTTGGAATATAAACGAAGGATTTGTCAATGCTTCAGGACAAATTCAGTTAAAAGCTGCTCAGAACTGTCAAACAACTCAGTATGGCTTTGCTTATGCACCCTAATATTTTTTCACTCTGTAATTTTTACCTCCTTTTAACTGCCTTTTCAGTAAAGAGAGAATCACTGCCACTCGTGTTAGACTTTAAGGTCCTTGAAACACCAAGGCACAGAGTGATGGTTGCAACTCTTTTGTCACCTGTAACCGAAATCCTTTACCTTGAGATATATATTGCAATCTGTTTATACTTTCCCACCCGAACTTTGAGTGCTGGGACTCTCAGCAGCAGGTGCTCCAGCTGTTTGAACAGTACTGTACAGACCGGCTATCAGGAAGGTCTGCTTCTGTTTGATTTTGTGTTTATTTTGGCAAAAACCATGGAGTTAATGTTTGTTACTTTAAAGCAACTTTAAAACTTGCTTGGGAGTGAACCATTCAAGGTATGTACAAACAGATAAATATCTGTGCTGGAACACAACTCTGGCTTGGAAACAGGGTAGCTGTATATGCCTGAGCTAATAAGCTACCTTGGAATATGAATAAAAAAACCTTGATTTGGTTTGCACTCATCTACTCAGATGTGACACAAATAGTCACACAGATCAGGGTCCGCCTGGGATGGCAAAAAAATAAGCGAGTTGCTAACTGAATCCACCTTACCGCGCAAAAAGATGCTCCAGTCTGAAGAGAGGAAGGAAACATGCAGCTGGGGCTGCAGGGAGACAGCAACCTGCTTTTCCAAGCAGCAGTTTGCTTTAAAGTCAGCTGTCAGCATGCACCCCAACAATATAATAAAAAGTGAGAGATTTAGTGCAATGTAACATTATAAACCAAACATTTCAAAATCAGTGCATAAAAAGCCTTAACGGGAAATTACTTGCCTCACAATGGGTATTTTTAAAACCTTCATGATTCTAGTTTTCCGAGACAGTGAGTCTACAGGAGTAGCCATGTTTTATTTCTGTGAAAAGTTGGTGAATTCATATGAAAGTCTAGTCACATACCCTGCATGAGTGATAGAGAAGTGTATATGGAGCTTCTTGTCTAGATAATTCATTGTAGTACCAATCCTATTCTGTAATGTTAATGGGATACTATACAAGGCTACCATGGTATAGGAAACCAGTCTTAAATCCATTCGTCTCCTTTCCATCACAACCACAGGAAGAGAAAGACAATGGCAGGATGGATTTTATGTCTATTCAGTTACATTTTGTACACAAAGAGAATACAAATACATTGTTAGTCTTGCTCTTTATTAATTGCCTCACTGGCTATTGACTCAAGCCTAGGAGGTATATTTTTCAAAAGCATTAATAACCTCTTTGTGTTCTAGGCCAGTCTTCCTCAGTCTTTTCAGGATGATTCCTTATTTCAAATCAATATTACAACCAACCTTCCAACATTTATTGTACAGTAAGAGTAAAAAATGTTTACACAGGGTAATAGCAATGAGCTTGTTTGATCCAGTGTGTTTTGAGAGAATGACTCCATCCATGTCTAAAAATCAACCATAAATGGCATGCCTGGGGCCTCTGTATCCTGACTGCCCCCATCTCGGACATAACCCACCTGTGCCCTAGGAGGTGCCCAACTTCCCTACCCACATAAGAGACCAAGGCATATGCCATGCACCTACCTCTTGTCCCACCTGAGACAAACAAAGAGATTTGCAAGCAGTCTGGAGAGCTAGGAAGTCCTACAGAGTCCAGCTTTTTGTTTTAGCCAAAGAACACTATTTTTTTTAAAGCTGAAGTCCCATGGGGATTGAAATAGCAAGGAAGGGTCACTTGTGGTGGTTGAAAGGAACAGAACTCAGGTACCTCGATGGTTATGACATCCTGAGAATTATTCTGGGACTTCTTTTCTTTGACATGGATTCTACTCATACTTTCAGCTCTTTGCAAACCCACTAATTTTGCTTTCACAGGGTAACGATGATCCAGCACTGCTGCTCCAGGCAGATGGTGGCTGCTGGCCGAGGAGGTGTCTGATGTCCAATTCTGCACTTCTCCCCCTACTCGCAGAGCCCAACACTCTCTTTGGAAACCACATGTACATTCAGGTTCAGTCACGACTGCTATGCCTCGTTTCTTTGCACCTCAGGCTTCAACTGGCCTTTTGATTTTCTGGAACCTCATAAATTCTCTTCCTCCAGGCCAATAGTTCTGGCACCAATTCACTGCAGTCACCTCGGCAAGCCAGAATCTATTTCTGCACTTGAATCCTTCTCTCTTTGAAGCCGTTACAGGACAGTCACCTGCCAGCCTTTTAAAAGCAGAGTAGCATTAATACAACACAAAAGTGTATCAGAGAAGTAACAGCTTTCTATATCTGAAATAATGGGCAGACAGTGCTTGAGGTTGTATTAAAACTCTGATAAAATAGCCGAAGAGACTACAGGCACTCTGCTCTCTGTCCAAGAGGGCAGTTGGGTCCAGCTGGGCTTACTGGTTTTGTTCATGTTTCTGGACCTTCTCTGGTTCCCACAGAGCTCTGTGCTGTCATTGTAAATTCAACAAAATTTGACAGGCTGGGCAAACTGCTGGTCCTGAAATGGTTCCTGTGTCCTAATAGTACTAGGCCCAAATTCAAAGTGTCCTTGCAGGGTAAGTAGAAAATACTGTGGAGCAGGAGAAAAGCTAGTGCAGCAACGTGGAATCAGTTAGGTCCTATCCAGGCAGAGCAAATACATGTGGTAGGAGCCAGCTTGATTCCAGGGGGATTGGCTGGCTTTTGCTGTGACGTTTCTAAGTGTTTCCAGCTCTGAAAGTGCCTTGCAGGTTTTCATGATCTCATTCTTCATGGAGCCAGCTGCGTTTGTTCATTCCATCTCTCAGCCATATGGAAAGGAATCAAATCCTTCCTGAACCTGCAAGCCAGGGCTGGGAGGGGATGCTCTCACACACCTGCTGGACCTAAACTGTCATCTGCATCTGGGGCATGGACAATTCACAGACAAAATCACATCATCATGGATACAACTATCTCCAAAAAATTTATACACAAACATAATTTACTAAGTTGTCTTCTATCTTTCATGTTCTGGTATGTCTAAAGGACTTTAAGGATGACTGCACAGCTTGTTTTCAATCCAGCGTTTGCTAGTTTTCATGCAGCATATCTCTGGGGCAGAATATAATTTAATATCTCCTTAGGCCTTCACCTAGGTAAATGTAAGTGCTTCCTCTTCAGGAAGGTGAGTTTCTGTGCCCTTTCAAAATGCTCACTATCATCCATCTTTGGCTGATGGGGATTTGCCTTTATTTACCTCGAGCTGTCGTTAGAAACTGCGGTGACTGCTCCTTGTTGTGTCCGCTCAGCCAGCAATGGTAGAATTTGCAAGCCTCAAAACATATGTTCGTAGTGCTGTGCTCACGGTGTGTTTAAGTAGTCTCAGGTTCTGTAACGCACAGGTTTCACACGTATTCAGGAACATGTCACCCAGGCATCCATCTACTTCAAATATCTACTTTAAATTGGAAATACAACTCATGGGGTGTGGCTTTGGAGGTAATTCCAGTTTTTATCAAGTCAGATGTTTAGTTTAGCACTGTATTACTCTCTGTAAGGGAAATCTAATATGGCATTGTGTAAAACAAATTCAGATATGGTGGAAAAGCATATCAGTGTTCCCAAGATAAGGATAAGTACAGTTTCACGTGCAATATTTGTACTCAAACTTATTCTCTGCCCATGAAATAGCAGTGGGTCAAAAGATAGATAAGATCTCTTGAAATGAACAAGTCACAGTTCCCTCTTGATTGTTATCTTCTGTGTGGAAACACCACCTAAAGTTCACGGTATAAAGTTACATTATTATGGTGTTTTTGCATGAAAATTCTGCCACATTAGCCTGAATGAAAATACTGAAAATATCCCCTATTGAATTTCTTACTCTCTTACTGGGTAATTAGTACCTACTGAGGAATGGAGTACCAAAAAATAAAATAGAATTGTATGCTGCAGAAAATTGCTGGTCTGAAACCAGTTTACTACTGTAAAGTATATTATTCCATCAGAGTTTGCATCATTGCCATATCACAGAGTGATGCGTTTTGGAAAACATCAATCAAGCTGGAGTTTGCATTATGTCTCTAGGGGATTTTAGAAAAGGAAAATAGAAGTAGGGTTGTTTTTTTTTTTTTCTATTTGATAAGCTTTCTCACATTAGCTGATTGAAGCATTTTGAAGTAATGGTCAAAACCCCCAAAATGATTATTAGTATTTGTCAGTAATCTTTAAGGAACTTTGTCTTAATTAGGCTAGTAGAAGTTTTAACATGACATATTTTCTGTACCCAAAAGACTTTCAGAATATTTGAAGTCGTAATGCAACAAAATAAGAATCTGGACCGTAAAATATAAATACAGTATGTACTGTACAGATGAAGCATTAATATACATGAATAGAGGGGACGCAAAATTCACCATAAAATATAATTAACCCAGTTCCAAGGGAAGACTCACAAGTGGTGATCTCATTAGCAAGTTATGGGGGTGTCCACATAAGTGAGGAAACCACGTATAATAGTTGCTCATTACATACCCTAGTTATTCATAGGGCTTCTTTAGAAAAGATTTTCTCCCCGATTAGTTTGTGACTAGTTAAAAAAAAAAAAAAAAAAGGTAAAGAGAAGATTCCCCAGAACTTCAGTTTCTTTGATTGTATGAATTCTTTTCACTAAAATTAAAGTTTGTCAATGCAAAAGTAAGAAAACTGATGAAAACCAAAATCCCTAAAATCCAAACTGTTGTCTTTTTTAACAGATAAATGGAATGTAAGCTAATTTTAGAAGTTATTTGATAAGGACAAAAGCAACATGTCTGCATAATGTGCCTGCAAGCTTTTTCAGCATCAAGACTTCAAATTAAAAGATAGACATTTATGGTAGTAAGACCAGGATATGAATTTACAGTATCATTACATGTGCAAAACTGAAAAAAAAAATCTTATTTTATATGTACTAAGAAATATTTTCCAATCAGTAAAACTAAATAAAGAATTGTACACAGCCTCCAACTCTTTTCAGGTACTTCTGTGACTGAAGACAAAGGTACAGAAGTACCTGGAAAGAGTTGGAGGCTGTGAAAACATCTCATAGCTGCCCTCAAACTCTGCTAAGAAAGGACTGCTTAAGTATCAATAACACAAATGCTGAGTTCACAAATAACAAGATGCTGTGAAAGATGCCGTTAGCCTACTCTTACCCAATTAACAGTTAACATCTGAAGTTGATTTTTTCCCCCCTAAGTTTAGTGGGAATAATTACAAACAAAAAAGG
>VXBO01009218.1:91282-118873 GCA_013400135.1 Rhinoptilus africanus
AATAATTACAAACAAAAAAGGAGAATCTTGATTTTTTTTACTTTTAATTTTCTATTCTGTGGCATTTTTGTACCATGAAAAGCACCAAATGAAACCAGTCAAATGTGGAAACTCATACTCTTTGAATAGAATAAAGATGGAATATCAAGAGCTGAATTAGCGTTTTTGGTACAATTCGGAGTAAGGGACTATTTACAAAATAGTAAGACTCTTTTTGGAAACACAGTTTTGAACATTGCTGATGTTCCATGTTCCATTGCTCTAGGAATTTCTAAAAAATGTTAGGATACCTTTTTAATATATGCTGGGACAATTTTTCTCTAAATACAGTTTTCCTTTTACTAATAATATAATTAAAATTAATATTTTCAAACAATTTTCACTGCATTAATAGTTTGTTTCCCTTCAGTGTGAGGTCTAACAATATCTATGGTGTTTTGATAATGTTGTTTAAAGTCGAAATACAGAGAAATCTTTCATAATAAATCTCACATTATACCCTCAACAGACAGCATACAATTTGGGCTAGCGTGCTCTACTCGTAATGGAGGGAAATGCTTTCTCTGTGTAGTCCCTCTTCTCACATATCTGTCTTAAAAATAACAGCAATAAAGATGCGATATGCCAGTAATACTCATTAGGCCAGACCTGGAGCAATTCTTAGTGTGGATTAAATTTCTAGATATTGAAAATTAATCTAAAATTCTGACACTAAGTAACACTCGCCATAGCATGATAATATTTGTATCTGAAATACCCCAACTAGAAGAAGCGATTTGATTCACCAGCTGGTCCCCATCCTGATGGACAACACAAAAGCCTTTCTGGTCAGTGAAACAGGTAACTCAGCTACCTGCTTCAGGGAATGTGGCTGGCTGCTTACATTTCACATTTTCCTGGCATGGAAAGCCAAAAACTTGATGAAGAAATTAATTCTTAAGTGAAAAAAAAACAAACCCCGTGTGCCTGCTTTCTGCTTGCCACTTTATGTGAACAGTCTGGCACATTTTTTAAATTTTAGTGACATTTTCTGCAATACAGCATGTACTACAGGGAAAGTAACAGCTTTTTTCATATATAATCGATACTGTTACCAACCTGGTTCAAAGACAAGTCAGACTAACAATACTTTGAGATGGCTGGCACATTATGCATTCTGAAAATTCTAATTTTATGTAAATTTGGGAAATGTATGCATGTGCCAGAGTTGCTCTTTGTTCATGCACTGTTTTAGCATGTCTAAGTAGGAGAGGCTGCCATACAACATGGGTTGTGAAACAGCAGATGGGGGTGATTTAGTCTCTGAGGAACTCTAATTTCCTCTGAAAAAGTACTCAGGTTTGTTATTTTATTACTATGGGGAAATATGTATTTTAAAATATATTAGCAGTTAGTGCTTGTCTAGTAGAAAATATCTCAGAAAACCTTCAAGAAATAGTTCTCTGTGTGGACACTAATTCCTCTGTAGGAGTCCACTGTGAAAATGGATTAAGTTAAACTGGAAAAAAAACCCAAAGTCTTAGTGTTGAAGAGCATCTACATAGAGACTTAGAGCACAGCAGTTATTGTGCTTGAAATTCATGCCCTGACGTATTTTGTTGTAACTTCCCCATAAAGACAGACCCACACTTTATTACCTCCAGATGGAGTTATGAAATGCTACTATTCCTTTCTGCATTTACTGATAAAATTCTGCGCTGAAGACTGATTAGGGGTGACAAAACTTTGCAGTCAGAGGTTGAATAGTGCATCCCTGAAATACTCATTTTATGCAGATTTAGAAAATAAATACATTTACAATGGTTTCCTCTTTGTTCTGCTACTGTTCTGGCATGTCAGATTAGTGGTAGATGCCACACAGCAGGAGCTGGGAAATTCTGTCTGAAAAAGAGATGAGGTTTAGAGTCATTTTAGTCCCTGTCAAGACCAGAGTTCCCAAGTAAAGGGACACAGATTTAATACTGTTGTAATCAGGATATTTTAAACGTTTAAAGGGTTCATGTTTGTGTTGTCAGATTATTTGCTGGAGTCTGATACCCAAGCAACTGTAAGCGTGTGGTGGGAGTGCAGGAAGAAAGGAATCTTGTATTTACTGTGCTCTTTTACATTACTTCAACCTCAAGAAGATCTGTGGCTAACAAAACTTTGATGCGGGATGTCAAATTGATATTCCCCAAATCCTCATTTTGACTATCACCTTCCAGATTTAAAATACAAAGGTGGCTCTGAGTCTTGTTGGCAGTAAGATGAGGTCAGTGTTCACCGGGCTTGATCCACCACTCCGAGTTTGTGCAAATGTTCCCACTGATTTTAACTCTACAGAATAGGGATAGTTATGCCAAATTTATGGTGTTTGGCAAAAGTGTGATTAGATTACAGTGCTTACAATCTATGACTTTATGAGAATGTCAAGATATATTTGCCTGTAGAAATACTGTGTTCAGCTGAAAATATGTAATTTGTCTGTATTCAACTTGGATCTTTTGAACGTATAATTCGGCAGTGAGAATCTGTTGCATTCCTTCGAAAAACACTGGTAGCAGTGAAAAAAAATGCTGAAATACTGTTCGTGGAGCAATCACAAAATTCTGTATGATGATGAGCTGTTAGTGATTAACAGGCTGGCATGGGTTTGCAAAGTTCCCTGGCTAAGCATTTATCAGACTTCCGAGTATTTGAATCCGTGTGTTCACTTGAACAATTTTTAGCTCCACTTGCGCAGGGCAGCCTTACAGGATTGTCCTTTTCCTTGGCCTCTGGCTTACATCTAGGCCTAGAGGGTCTACAAGGCACATCATCTTCAAAGTGAAACCCAAATATACAAGCGTCTGAGGCCTCAGGAACAGGCCTGCTAAGTTTCCCTGGAAACAAAACCATTTCTTCCTCAGAATAACCCTTTCATGGAAATTAAAGTAAATATGCTTTAAGGACATTAATTTTACTCTGCAGACCTCTAGGAACACACATATGGATTCAGCTACCACATTTCAAACAAGCCACCGCAATTCAAAATAGAGTATCACACTTAGCAACTATGGAAGTATACAGGATCATTTAAAAGCATATTAGCAGGGTCCTGATCTTAGATTTTACATTCTGGTGGACACAGGGACCAAACTACCCCTATTCTGTTCAATTGTGAAAAAATAAGTAACCAAACACTGGATCAGAGAGAGATATTCAACTTGCAGGCTGGGATATGGAAGTCTCTTCCATTTTAGTTTTCATTGGAGAGGATTCTGTTTCATTCTATCTGTTGCTTCTTATAAATCATATCACAAATTTGAAATCTGAAGCTTGCTGGTGTTGGCATTTGAGCCTAATGTCAAAATGCCTTTGCTGCTTTACCTGTGAAGTAGACAATCTATATTAAACGTCCTTGAAATATTTTTTTCGGTAGACTCTGACCTTTTTCATGCAGAGCAATCTCAGTTTAGAAGCACAGATAAACCAAACATTTTTAAGATTCACTAGCTCACTTCCTCGCTCATGAAGTGGAAATTATGAATATTAGCTATTTAATTACTAGTGGGAGAAAAATGGAATAGCCTGACTTCTGTTTCCAGCAGTCTTGGGCCCCCGAAGAAAGAGCTGCTGAAGCTTTACTTGTCCAGGGGCAGCATCGTCAACATTTACATCTGCCCCATAAGGAAAAGCACCATCTATCCCATGACTGTTTCACTACCTACATCTTCCATGACACTTATATTACTAGTTTTACGTAGTCAGCAAATTATAGTTTGGCACTTTCACAGCCAAGATGGTCTTGGATCCAGTCTTGGGTCTAAACCTGATAAGTTCACCAGTCTGTACCTTCACTGCATAGCATTGCATATCTAAATATTTTCAACACATTCAGTGGATCTGTGTCCCACATTAATTCAGGAACATGCATGATGCAAATAGGCCCCGGAGAGCATGACTTTCCAGAATACGTAGATTATACAAAAATCCAAAGTATATCCTAGAGCACAGATATAAATTACGAAACTAGTACATTGATATAACTGAAGCAATATAAGTATATATAAATAAACTTGTCATTTTAATAAAATATGTAGTTTTATTCAAATTAATAACAAATGTTTCCATAGTAGAATAGTGAACATAAAATAATTATAATTTTATCTCACCACTTATATTTATTTACATCTTACATTAGCCATACATTAATTTTTCCTTTTAATTTCCTTTTCCTGATGCATTACAATTCCATTCTAGCACTTACTTCTTTCAGGGTACTTCTATGGCTCATCTCTTTTCTGGTTCTACTTATGGAGGGTGTATCCTTCACTGGCAAAAATCAGGGCTGTTTTGCCTTTGATATTCTAGTTCTTGTGGCCATATCCAGCCTCAAAGATTGACACAGTCACTGCATGTCCTATTGATGCAGTAGAAGGTAGGATTTTTTTTAACATTTGCATCTAAAACTGCAGTGTATATTAGGGTTCAGCTGAGGTTTTAACCTGTGTTTGTACATGTAAAAACTCAGATTTTGAGGAGACGGACTGTGCAAGAACTTTTGCACCCAGTACCAAAACATGCTGTATTCAAGCTCTGCTTGTCTCCTCAGATGACAATTGGAAAGAGGGGGTGACGGGGATGTGTAGGTGTAATTGTATAATTAGGCACATACTGCTGTATTTTAGCACATACTGTCCCCTGCTGGGAATAATCATATTACTGGTAAAAGTAATCTTTAAGTGCAGGTGTGTGTTCATCCTTCTACCTACTATAGGGCTACAAAGATGATTAGAGGACTGGAACATCTCTCTTATGTAGAAAGGCTGAGGAACTTGGGTATTTTCTGGAAAAGAGAAGACTGAAGGGGGAACTTATCAATGCTTATAAATACTTAAAGGATGGGTGTCAGGAGGATGGGGCCAGGCTCTTTTCAGTGGTGCCCAGTGACAGGACAAGAGGTAATGGGCACAAACTTGAACATAGGAAGTTCCACCTAAACATGAGGAGGAACTTCTTTACCTTGAGGGTGGCAGAGCCCTGGAACAAGCTGCCCAGGGAGGTGGTAGAGTCTCCATCTCTGGAGACATTCAAAACCCGCCTGGATGGGTTCCTGTGCAACCTGCTCTAAGGTGTCCCTGCTCTGGCAGGGGGTTGGACTAGATGTTCTCCAGAGGTCCTTCCAACCCCTGTCATTCTGTGATTCAAAAAGGTAGGCTGGTATGGCCTCCTTTGCCTTTCCCTCTCAGACAAAGGTATGACCTCCCTCACCCATCTCTTGATCACCACAATGGCAAGAATGTAAGCATTCCCATTTACTGAGGATTTCACCCCATCAGATGGGATTACTGGACACAGGATGCAGTTGCAGGCACTGCAGAAGCTCCCAAAGGAGGGGAATGGCATAGTTTGACCTTTTGATGGGATGAGCTGCCATGTTCCCATCAGCATATCTGATGTCCAGATTGGTTGCCCTAGGGAAAATCTTCTCGTGGAATTAGGGATTGCCTGCTGGCTGCCCTACACAAGTCCCACTGAGCTTCAGAACCATTTTGTTTTTCTGTAAGATGTGAAACGGAAAGGAGTCCTTTCTGCAACAATTCCCTATTTTATTGCAGAAGTGGGAGCAGAACAGCATACCCTCACAATCCCTGCTTCTTCTTTCCAGAGGTCAAAACCTTCCCTCCCCACCACAATGCAGAGCAGCTGGCGGTCAGTGGAAAGCAAAGATCTGGGGCATGAGGGCAGCCTGGTTGCCATGGCCCAGGGACTGATGAACATAATGGGGTTTCTGGCCTGTCCACGAGCTCCTCTCCAGGTCACTGGAACTTCCTGGCCAATGGTCTCCAAGGTTATTTCAGTGCCCACACTCTCAGCAACTGCACACTGATTCAGTCCTTTGGTGAACAGCAGGCTCGGTGTCGTTAATGCAAAGCTGACACTGGTGGGAGTCAGAGGTTTTTGTTTGCTTAGAAGATACAGTGGGGTTTTTGGGTGTGTCTGGCTATTCAGTTTAAAATAGTTCTTTTAGAGTAGCTTTGTGAGACTTCATGAATTTGTTTGTGCTCCTCTTTTTCCTCTTTAAAATTTGTCTTCTTAGCTTTATGCATGAGGCAAATTCTTGCCATTCAGTTCTACCTGGCAGTGATGAGATGTCTCGGGAACTGAAGCTCCATACATCCCTTATCAACAAAGTCTCTATTTTGAAGACTGAATTTCTGACATTCACATGGCATTTTCTGTAAAACTTAGCAATGCATCAAATACAATGACTGCCTGGTGAAGGTCTTAACAAAATTATGTATACCTTGACAACTATGCATCCTGTGTGTGACTTTCATAAACCAAGAACAATTTTTGTTAGTTGCATTTCATGCTGATGTCCCTCTGTTTGTTAATTGCCAATTCGTTTTATCTTTCTCAGCAGCTGTTTGTCTCCCCTTTTAGAGGGTAGACTGTATCACAGACTCAATGTGTTACCAAATATTTGTTTTTCTTGGAATCTCAGAACAGAGTGTTATGGATAAGAAAATTTTTCACTGTGAACCACTGTTTGGGTTCTTTTTCAACGCATTATGTATATAATATTAATATAAAATAATGTGTGAGTAGGAATGCTCTGTATTATTTTTTTCCCTTATTAAAAAATATGGTAAAAAATAGGAAATCCAAGTTATCTATTGCACATAGAGATTGATTTACAATGTCAGCCATAGCACATGTTGGCACATTTTACGCATTTTATGTGAGTCCATTTTTAGAGGGTGCTTTTTTTGTTGTACATTAGTAACTTTAATAATATAGACTATATAATGAAATGTTAATTGAAGGAGAGAAAATAGTCTAACTCAGAGCAAATTTGGCTTCTAGGACATTTTGATTTCAATGTGTTTTTTCTTTGTTCTTAATGCCTCATCTCTAATATTTCTTTATGCCTTCCCTTTTAAAATTATTATTTTCCTCTTAAAACAGAAGCAAGAGAATAAAAAATGAAAAGGAAATGAAAATAGTGGGAAAATTCAAATTAAGTGCCACATATGTGCATGTAGAAACTGGGTACTCCATAATACTCTGTCCATATAGCAAACAAAAATACAAATACACAAAAAACCAAAACCAGAAAATCTTGATTCAAAACCTATTGATGTTCTTTAACTAAGATTCCTTTAACATTTTTTTCCTTTTTTTTAAATATTAAGGACTTATGCAAAGGATTTCAGCATTCACCAGGTTCACAGGAGAAACTGGAACCACAGATAACTCTTTAGTAGGACTGCCAGCTTCACTCTTGCGTCCTTCCTTAACTTACTGGTTCTTATCCACCTTGTCTCCAGCTCGCGCTGTAAAAAAGGTATGAGGTAGAAGTGTTATTTTTCAAACTAAAAGTCTAAGAGTTACATTCAAAAAAAAAGTGGTCTTTGTGGTACACAGGGCGCACCCATGTGGAAGGTGAGACGGGACTGGGCTGCTGTCCTTTCTCCAAGCTGCTGGACTGTGGCTGGATTCGGTCTGAAAGCTGTAAAGTGACACAGAGCTGACACTGCCTCCATGCTAATATGCTGAAAGGGAAGTTATACTGATGTGCACACTTTTTTTTTTTTTGGTTCTGTTTTATGTTCTTCTGGAGTTGCCTCATTCTGGGACAAAAGGTGAAGTTTCACTGTAAAATACTCCAGACCGTAATGCTTAAGGTATCCTGCTGGAAAGCAGGAGATGTGAGCTTGGAAAGCAGGAGATGTGAGTTCAAGTTTCTTCATCGACTGCAGAAGCTCTGCGTGTTTGGTACCTGAGGAACATCACTGGTGGAACTAAAGGATATCCATGATACCTCTCATACATAAATCCAAGCCCCTGCATCCCCACTGTCTTGCTTGGGCATGAGTTTCATTGTGACAGAATTGAGTGGTTTGAGGTCTAAACTGTCCTATATTCCTGCATTCTGTAAACACAGTACTACATCTATGACTTTTATCCTCCCTGGACTGTTCCCTAACATACAGTACAGACCTACTCCAGGATCCTTACATGCCTACAAAACTAAGTGTTGGCAGAGTTGGAGTTTTGAGGATGTAAGTTTGAATGTAGTTTGAATTCGAATTCACCACAATGGACACCTATATTTTTTTATGGTAATAACAAGCGGAAATAGCTCTAATTTATTATACTCAGGCAGAAAGGTTTGATGAAAACTTAGTTGTATTTTTCATTAATAGAGAAAGATTATATTATTTCCTTCATAAACAAAACATAATTCCAATTCATTAATTTTAAAATGTATTGAGCAAAAGGAATATACTTCATTGGACTTGAAAGTCACCGTGAAGAAACACAGGCTGTGGGAAGCAAGAAAATACATACGTTACCATTTTGTGAATAAAAATGGTCAGAGCATTTTCAGAGGTACGGTCAGAAGCTTGTTACTGAGCTTTAAAGTCCTTCCCTCGTGATGAGCCGTTGCTTGCAGGAAAGCTGGATCTCCCTGCACTCTAACGAGCGTGGTGGGAGCACGTGCCTGGGGTTTAGGCAGAGGACAGGAGAGGCACCACGAGGTGAGTCCCTCATCCCAGCTGCCTAATCTCTTTATTTTTGTTACAAACATTTTTCAAGTGAAAATGTCTGTGTGAGAAAGCCATCACGAGCAGCGGCCAGGCTTTGGCTGGTCACTAACAACAGGAGCGCTGACACTCTCTGTCCTGCTCGACTTCCCTTGTTGCAATCAAAGCTTAAAGAAAGAAAGTGCTTTTTTTTTACACCTGTTCTGAACCTACAGCTTTTTGAAGAAAAAATGCCAACATAAAATAATAGAAAAAATATGTTACCCTTGCAGTAGTTTCCTTCCTATTTAAACTATATTGGAGAGCAAGAAAACTGAGCTATTAGTTATAGGAGAGGTATCACTCCGGTACCACCCTCTTGTTGCTTTTACTGAAGAAGAGGTTTTTATCAAGAAATGCATGCGATGTTTATACTTTCACTGCAACACCTCTCAAATGTAACATTACCCTAAACAATAACATTGACGTCTGTTTTCGTAAGCACTGTATTGGTTAGTACAATGACATCTGTGTAATTAAATATGCAGATGGATGTTTTAAATTGAGTTTTAAAACATTTTGAGTTGCAGTAATTAAACCAAATTCACTATGCGCAATATCAAACCATCTTTACAAGATAATTATTCTGATATCGAAATGGTGCGCGCAGTATTTTTTGTCTCTCACTCTTAATACAATAACATGCAGAATCAACTTACGGTATTTAAGTACAGGTCAATAAAGCCTCATAGAGGTACTGAAGGGCTCTCAGGGCAACTGGAGATATTTTACTGGTTTGGATAAGCGTATGTTTATATAAACTGCCTGAATTATCCAAATCTTGTTTCGCGTATTAGGACATGGACTATAAAAGTGTGGGTTTCTGTGGGGTAATTTACCACTTTTGACTCTTTCCAGGGCTGAATAGAAAAGATACACCATGCTGTGTGATCCGGTGGGTTAAAAAGCAACAGTATTATTTACCTTAATAAAAATTTCAGCCTACACATTTCTTGGGTGAGCTGTTAGTTCGAGCCAGTCTTTTCAGCCATCTCTTAAACACAATACATACAGAAATAAACACTGGATTTAAAAAGAATGTTTATATAACAGCAAAATAATGTGTTTCTGTACATAGGAATATCAAGCCTTGTAAGAATGTAGTCCTTCCAGATGCTGACAGCTCTAATTACTTGTTTTGAGGAAAATCTACTGTACTTGACCAAATCTGGAGTCTTGATTAAACTGAATAAACCTGCAGTGGATCCAATGCTTTTTGGCCTGTAGTGAGTTGTCTGATTCAGGTCCTGCAGGGTGCAGTGCTACCTTGCTTGGTGAGCTGAATAATTATTTATATCTCAGTGAACACCAATATCACCCCTTATCTAACTTTACACAGGCTGTCAAGCTTGCAGTTCCTGAAGAGATCATTCAGCTGGGCAATGTTGTCCCACACGGTGGGTCAGGGTCCAGCTGCCCTTTTCTCATTCTGTGGGGATGGCTTGAAAGTGCCGGAACAATGGTTTTACACCACATTGGTTTTATAATCCCTAATCTAATGTCTCCAGGGGGGACTATAATTCTATGTAACAGGCATAAAACAAAGAGATAAATGTTAAAGTTCCTAATGAAAATGGAGGCACCAAGGACCCACTGAGAGTCTCTGTATTTATTTTCAGGCTAGTGAGTCACACTACTTAAGTAAATTATTTTTTAAAAAGCATGTTTCTTAGAATGATGTGGTACAAATAATGTACGTAACATGGTGCCAAGGTTTGTCAAGTTGCTAAATTGAACCCACATTGATTCCACATTAATCGAGTTTAGATAATTTAGTGATGCTGTACAGTAGGCCTTTATGAAAGAGTATTTATACCTAAGGTATGCACTGAGGCACTGAGGCGTGAGGCTGAATTTATACCATTTAGCTTCACATACTCCTACAGATATAGTCTAGAGAGTTTTATTTTGACTTGGAATATGAAATTATCAAAGATTGAGGAAATTACTTGAAGTCTCGATTCATAAAATACTCGTGACTTTTGTCTACAACTCCATGGTCATTTCAGGATACAGGAACAGTACACATTTCTATTCTTTGCTGGAAGCATGCACAACTTGATCCTGCTGAGAATAAAATAGTGATTTTAATAATCCTGATAAGCTTTAACAGATGGGAAAGCGGACACTGAACTCCATTTAAAACATGGCGCTACCATCATTTTTCCAATTTGTCAAACTACTCTTGAATTCCTGCTCCTGTTCTCCAACATCCTTACAGCACTTCACCGTCTGCAGATTTAATAAGCAACCTCTTTTTTCCTCCATCCAGGTGTATTTTTTAAAACAGAAATATTGAAAAGCAACAGAACAAGACAGACGGCTGTGAACCCCCACTCCACGCGTCCTTATGGACCTGACAGTGAACCACTGATAAGTGCTCTCCGAGTACAGTTTTTCACTCACTGCATAGTAGTTTCATGAAAGCTATGTTTTCCTATCTTACTTTTAAGATTATTATGTGAAGTAAGTTTCAAAAAACTGTACCAAAGTCAAGATATATGACATACTCTGTTCTCTCCTATACTCTGTTATTTTGTGCTGTTATACAGGGCAATTAGGATGGTTTGACTTGATTTGCTTTTCACAAATCCATACTGGTTATTACTGATCTTAATTACTTTTAGCTATTTGCTCATCATTTGCTTGTTTACAGGTTCTTTTTGTTCCCTGAAGGAAAATTACTCGTTTATAACTAATTTTCTAATTTTACAAGTTCTTTCCCCCCTTTTTAGAGATGGTCACTACAGCTGTATTCTTGTAGTCTTCCTAGACTTCCCTTGAGCTCCAGAAGTTTCTGGAATTAACAGCTTTACTATTGCTTCATCTTGTTCTCTCAGGTGTCTGAACTTTATTTGGCTCAGCTGTTTGGAAAATACTGAATTTATCCACATATTCACTAACTTCACCTATTGTGGGAGTAAACGCAATACTGCCCAAGCTTGCAGCTCTGTCCAAGTTATGGCATTTACTGTCCTCTTAACAGACATGTCAAAAGGAAGTGTTTGCTTGCACTTTGAACAGTCCTGCATGTGGTCAAGTGTATTAGTTTAAATCATAAATGAGGGTAAGGCTGTGCTGCTCTTCTGGACTGTGAACTACAGTGTCTGGGGTTAGGCATGCACATCTGCCTCTTGCTTCGCTACTATGGGATGGTAACTTCTGTCAAAAGAGCAGGCAGGTGGTTTGGGGAAGACACAAATGCAGCTGCTGGAGCTGCTTGCTTCAGTGCGTGGGGCAGAATCTTACAAAGCTGAATTGCAGGATCCAAGTGGGCAGGAGACATGCGGGCCAGCCTTTCCCAGATGCCAACATCAGGGCCTTAGGGAAGAAACACATCAGTGGAAGGAGCTTTTCTGTTGAAAACTCTATGCAGGATGTAGTCAAAAAAAAAGGAACTCTTTTTCTTGGTATATTTTCCTATATTGTGGTATTTGAAGTCTCTACAGGCACACTCGTGTCGGTCAGCCTGCAGAATCGGAGAGGTTGAAGTTGTTGGTGTAGACCTGGCTCAGGCTTTGCCCAAGACCTGCAGGCTGAAAAAAAAAAAATGCTTGAACTAGGAAATCCAAAGTCAGACTTGTAGTCTCTGTGTTGTGACCATGGACAAGTCGCATTACCCTTTCGAACCTCAGTTCCCCCACTGTAAAGTAGGGGTACCGATACTTTGCCTCTTTTTAATGTGTGTAAGGTGTGCAGGCACAGATTATCATACAAAACAGGTCTGTGCAGACTATCTGGCTAGAAGTTTATTTTGCTCTTCTGCTGGGTCTGTTTCTTCTGTCATTGCTTGAGACTCAGCTGATCTCTGTGAGTGTATTATATTATTATCTTAATTTGTCATTCAGAAGTCCTGAGCCTTGCCTTCCTTTATAAGCAATATATTTATATAGATGTATATTATAAACCTATTTTTAGAAAATATAAATCTCTGTACTTTGCACCTATGATGCTGCCAGTTTGTTGAGCAAACCATATAATTATGCTAGTCTGAAGATTGTTAGTTGAGCATAAATGGTGAACTATCAAGAAAAATCAAATATTTCTGAAATTAAATCTGAGGAGAATTAAGAATTAAAAGAAAAAACTTCCGTTCCTGAAAGAGCATTCCTCCTTGAACATTTGGTGCCACTAAACCTTGTAGCTATCAAGTGTGGGAACAGATCAAAAAAGATGGCTGGGGTTCCTTTCATCTTCGCAATACTAGAAATGGGTATGCTTTGTATGGAACAATTAAGACACATGAGAGAAGGGTTTTGGTGGACACACAGCTCCCTGCTGAAGCCCAGCCTCAGCAGGCCCAGGAGCACATCCACACAAGTTGAGCAAAGGTGATGCTCTTATCTTCGGGCCGTAGCACAGAGGCCGGTCCCCTGGCGAGCTTTGTCCCCAGTGGGCGTGTGCAACAAGGTGTCTCCACTGCCCCACATAGCTCTGTGCATATTGATGCCCCAATTAAAAACAAAAAGCCTCTGAGGCCCAAAGGGACCAAAGGGACCATGCTGATTAGTCAGGCTAACCGCTGAGGTCTGTCTTAACATATCTCACCCCAAAATTCCTCTGTGAAGCCCTTGGTTGTTCATTACCTGCACATCCTTTTGTGCGTTTTAATGGCTTTTCAGAGTCAGCTTGAGGACAGCACTGAACGGGCTCTGAGCAGTTGAAGGAATTTCCACAAAGAAACAGTTTTCTCTGTGCTTGGAAGAAGCTACAGGATCATCTAACATCACAGCTTAATGAGGAACTAATTCCTCTTGCAAGTCTAGCAACTGCGTTGGAGCTTCAGTTACTCACTCAGGAATATCCAGTCCTGCTGAAAATATTCAGTGATGGAGATTCTACTAGACCTTGGTAAGCACTTACTCAGCATAACAGGAGCTAGGGGAAAGACTAGTACTTTTAAGTCCCCTGTTCCTGATGTGCTCAAGGTTCCTGGTAATAAATAGAAAGTGTCTATATGATAGCAACCTCTTATGGAAGTCCTAAGCTCTGTAGCGTTCTCCCCATGGTATCCTACTCTGTGGTCTCAGATGCCTCCAGACATTTGTTTTGTGTCTGGATGTATGCAGCATGGAAACATGCAGTATAATGAAGGCTTTTAATGCAACTCCAGATATTTTATGTAGTAAATAAAGGCAGGAACAGAATCTCATCCTGTATTCACACAATTGGAAGCGATGAATTATACTAAGTTTGATGTTTCTTTAACCCAGAGAGAAGTATTAGTCACTGAAAATGTATTTAATGAGGAAAATACAAAAATCAGCAAGAAATGCCATACATTACCCTCAAATTTACAGAATTACCATTTCAAACATACAAACAACTGCAAACTTAAGAGCAATAAAAGTTCAGTATATCTGAATTCTTCCAGTTGTACATTGAATGGGCCACCAAAATTATAAATTATTTCATAGTGCAATTTTAATAAAAACTTAAAAAGCAATATTAAGGAAAAAATATAAATACTGAAAAAAGTTGATATATGTATATCCTGTAACAGGACTGAAAATTGAATTTCTCAAATTTCTTTCCCAAAAAATATTGTATAAGAAGAAGTGCAAGAAAAGAAGACATTAAATGAACATAAAATTTCCATACTTAAAACTAGAAGCAAAATAAGAACATTTCATTAAGTCCACTGCATATATAGGTGTAACTTAACTCCTAAAAGCAGTGCTTGTGTGTGGTGGTGTATTTGGTCCCAAAAGTCATCTGTCTTATGACATAAAAAAGGGTTCTTCAGGAAAGTATTTCACTAATAATTCGTTATGGTAACAGATCTCTTTTCAGAGTCAAGCATTCCAAAATGCTGAATTACATTTTTTAACAACAGAAATTATAAAACAGAATAATTTGAGGTTAGTCATACAAGGGTTGACAGATCAAGGTTCTGGGAATGCGTATGCATTTCGATCTAAAACACCTCTTTCAGAAAACGCAATTTTTTGTCAGCAATAAAATAATTCATGAATGATAATATTCCTAAAACAATATTGCATTTACAAGCCGCTCAAGAGAAACTAAAAAGGATGTTATACCAATGTATAACATTTATAACAATGTAAGTTCTAAAAAACATTTGGCACCACAAAAGCATCTCTAACCTACCAAGCTGCTTCTCATCCGAAGCCTACATGCAGGGTCACTGGATAGGGGACAGGTGCACATCATCCACATGATAAACCATGACTTCCAGGTGGCCAAATGGCTGATGCATGATTTACTGTATGATACAGGGGTTCATAGCACAAGTTCCTCAAGTATCCAGGCTGAGTAACTTTTCCAGGCAAGTATTTGGGCTTGTCTACTTTAGACAGCCCTGCACAGGCACTCCTAAACAAGGTGAGTGACAAGGAGGCATGGGATTATAAACTACACATCAATGCAAAGTGGGGATCTTCAAAGTAAGACCCATGAAAAAAGCGTCAGAGCACTCTGCAATTTTCATGGTGACTTGACCATGACTGTCTGGAAGGTGGCAAATCATGCTTTAAAAAAAAAATTGTCAGGTGTCTCTTATCTGCAAAGCAAAAGTGATCCAAATCTTTTCAAGGAATAAAAAGCAGGACATAGAAAACTGTTTGAGAAAGAATTTTTTTGTGGCTTTTTATACTAAAATTTAAAGGAAAGTCTTCAGAATTTTATATTGATATGAAAATGAATCAAAATGAATCAGAAATCACAAGGCTCAAATTTTACTTTTCTACCCAAATGTTCAGTCAAACACTGTAGGAATCATATGCTGTTGAGTACATCCTCAAACAGAGCGGAACTTTCTGATTCATAAATAACCATTTAAGTAAACAGAGTATACCTATTTTGCTGAAAAACAAGATCAGGAAAGATTTCTGAAATGCATTTCTTTGTTTTCTTATTCACCTGTTACTATTTTTTCTTCTTTCCCTTCTCTCAAGTGTAAATTATATTTAGACTAGCATACCAACATGTAATTACATGTATTTTCATTATCTCGTAATTTGACTTGGGAATCTACACTGTATGCACAAAAAGCTGATTGCCCGCAGCTGCGAACAAACGATTATTTAGATATGCAAGCCAGTTGATGAGATGAACCAGAAACTTGGAGGAAAGTCACTCTTCAGTCTTGGTGCTTGGTGGAACAGCTTGAACCCCTGGGGCACATCGTGACTAAAGAGCCCAGATAAACTCATCTACTCTATTTGCTTTAGCATTAGCCCACAACAGTATACAATATCCTTGACTGCTTACAGCATAAATATTTACTTCAAAATGTTTCTGCAATTTAGACAGTGGTCCAATTTTAGGGATAAGGCAGCGTAATAACAAAGTGATGCTGAATGACATTTATTTTAAACAACTTTACTAAACATCTCAGCCCTGGTTTTCTTTTCTTCACAGCTCATTGTTTGTTTAGCGAGTGATATCTTTCAAATTTAAAAAAAAAAAAAAGCAGACAGGAGAAATTGAATATGGATATTGATTATTTCATGTAGCTTTCTGAGTGAGAAAATAAGTGTCTGCAATTAATTTTAACACCTGTGTTTTTCAGGTGTGAAAAACACCAAAAAAATTAATCAAAAGAAACCTGAAAAAACAGCTTCCACCTCCTGAAAAACTAACTTTTCCAGGTACCTCAAATATTATCAGTAACTCAAAAAAATAAGAAAAAACTGGAAGAGAATACATACTGCCATAACACAGAACTAAAATACCAAGTAAGGAAAATCCCTAAACATCTTTAACACCCCCACTGATTTCCCAATCACCAAAATATCTTAAAGCCTTCAAAAACTCAGCCTGTCCCTATGATCTTGGCAAGTCAAGAAATCCCACGTACACCAAGGCAATATTTTAAAGAAAATACATCCATTAGTGGCAGTAATGCGGTAAAATACCTTCTTCACAACAATGGATATGGAAACATAGTTTATTTGAAAGTAATAATATGGGACTGAGAGCTTCCCAGATGTCCAGCTGCAGTGACATCTTCCCCAGGTCCTGTGCAGAAGTGGAAGGCCCTGGGGGCTGCGGCTCAGAGCCCCCCGACCCGGCGCTCTCCTGCCTCCAGCTCCCAGGCAGCGGTGGTGCTCCACACCAACCTCTGCTCCTGCTACTCCTACAACAGGGCTTTTTTCCCCAAAAAAAAAAAAAAAAAAAAAAAAAAAAAAAGAAGATACCTCATTGTGAGTCCAGTCAAGAAACACAGTATAATGTGATGAGACCTGCTAAAACTGATTTGCAATGGGGGGCTGGGGTGGGGTGGGGTGGGATAAATAAAAGCATATATTTACTTGTAAAAGAGGCTTTTAATTTCATTAGGCACTGTGCTTTTGAAGAGAATAAAAGGGCAGTATTGTTAGGGTTAGCTGTACATTGTTCCCACCTTCAGACAGGGAAATGGGATTGAAAAGATGGCCTTTCAATATTCTTTTTGGTGATTTTTTCTACGAATTTTTTTCTTTCAGGGAAAGCAATTTCCATGTAGTAAATAATGCCAAACATCACGGTTTGCACTTTGTTTAATTCAGCTTTGTTTAATTCCTACTCTGGAAACGCATATCTGTAACAGAAAACTGGAAAATAAAATCTCATCTGACCTTCACTTGTGTAACATTGCTAGGTTTAAGATAGTATTTGAAGAAGAAAATCACTGTAGTAACTCTAGGTATATCAGATATATATAGTTCACATGAAAAATAACTGAACACAAGAAGCTTTCTTTTTTCTTCTTTTTTTTTTTTCAGAATGCAGGTGATTTTATTAGGTCAAGTACGTGATTTTTTTTTTTTAACAGGACAGAAAATAATTTCAGTTCATCCTATTTTAACAGGCTGGCTGGAGTTGCTTTAGCAAGATACGTATTTTAAGCCTGTGGCAATGAAAGGTCTCATTTTGAACTCTGTCCTAAATACACAGAATAATACACAGAATCCTATGCATGTATTAACTATTGAACTTCAATGGTCTTGTATAATTAGATCTGAACCAGTCCCTAAAACAAGCCACACATGGATAACATTATCAACACATTTAGCTGTGAAGCTTTACTGTTGCAGTCGGTAACGCTTTAAGAACAAAAAGGTTGTATCTGCGTATTGTTAATAATTATTAGGAAAGTGTGCAAATGTAGCAGTCCTGTCCCAGGGTTTGGCAAGTAAGGTCATGGTACAATAAGGGTTGCAAGTCCTGTAAGCATTAGTTGTATTTGCATATGTCAGAACAGTCTGTGAATACTAACGGCACAAACACTTCACATCTGCTTCTGTTTACTCCCATGCTAACAGTCAAAAGTACAAAAGTACTGTGTTAATTGCTCTGTTACATACTGACTGTTGACACATTCTCCATAGAGCTTTCATAAATACACTGTTGCAAACAAACTACTAATGACTTTGCTTATTTCCAGCCCATCTTTAAAGGAAATCCAGAATATATACACAGATTAATGATTCCTCTATTTAGCAGCGTGTCTTGTTGCTTGCTATTGTGGAGCCTTGTATAAAGGCAGTATCAATTAAGTAGCAATTATCTATGAAGTGGGAAAAAAAAGTGATGATATAAATAAGTAATGTGCATGAAGTGAGAATTTCTGAAAACAACTTGAGGTGAACTCTGAGGCAAGGGCACCGACTAGTGAACAAACCCTCTCCATCTGCTCTTCTATCTAAAACCATTAGAGCCCAATTTGAAGTCTGACTAAACAGCAGTGATACCTGTGGGCCTCCATTGAGATTTTTCACTATATATGACATGCCCTGGAGAAATTTAAAAAAAATAGGATGGGAGCTGAGGGAAAAAAATAAGACTCCTAAAACCCACCACTAACAAGCCAATCATATTTAAATTTGTGCTTCAAGTTTCTTTTTGCTGTGACACTTCAATATACGAATATAATTATTTTGTTATTAAAAAAAAAAAAAGGAGCTGCAAACAAACCTCACTGTTATAGTTACTGTGGTATTCAGTTTCTGGCAATGTCTGCTTCCTTCCGAAGGAGAGAGAAAATCCTATGATGCACCTCACCTTCCTCAAGCAGCAAGCACTCGTGGATTTCCAAATGTCCCTTCTCTTCTGATACTGAAATCTGTTGTCCAAAATGGTGTTTTCTCTGCCTCCATCATTCAGGTGTAGACATTCATTGCTGTAAAAGCAGCATAGGGGTGTTTTATTTCTTGTTTTCAAATGGTTTCCTTTAATTTAATTTATATGTCAGGACAAGATAAAAGGACGTTAGGCTTCTCTATCTTATTTGTTATCGTATGTCTGCCTCCTGCACTTACACCTTTACTCATTTTTAATCAGGACAATCCAGAATGGATGACAGTCCAGGAGCAAGCCACTCTTTTATTAACTTCATCTTATTCACTCATTCATGTCCTAGGCATTTAATCATGTCTAATGAAGAGTAATAAAGCATTATAACTAATAAACCATGTTATGCTTTTTTTTCTATTTAATTTCTTGCAAATCTCCCCTCCTTATCGTAATGTAATGCAGATGGAGAAGCACAAGGTAGGCCTTAGATCTGTAAAGACACACTCTCTGTTGCAGCGCCTTCATGAAGTCCCAAGCCTCCTTTTTGCCCAGCAGCTGGTGCCTTCAGCCTCAGCCCAAACCACACTGCAGCTATGAGCTGTGGTGATCTCACCACCCTGTCTCTATATGTGCCAGTGCCTATGAATCCTACTTACACAATTTTCTCATCCTAGTTTTCTACAAATATCTTGCTATAAACCTGCAAAGAGGGTTCAAAATCAAGACCACCCCAGGCCAAACCCAAGCAGACTCTGGGTAGGACAGAAGGAAGAGAATAAATGCGTGAGCACAGCTAAACCGCTCCTGTCTCCCACCGCTGGTCACCCACCAAGGCGCTGCGAAAACCCTGTAATCCCAGCAAATAGTCGTCTGCACACAACTGTTGGAGGCATCATCTCCAGGTTCTCCCATACACCTACATTACTTCTTCCAATGCCATGTTCAACCGTCTCTTCCAGATGCTGTTTTTGTGGTATGGACAATCTCAAACCATCTCTGTGTATACGCACGTGTGCAGAAGGTACAGAAATGGGCCTAATTAAGAAAAAGCAATCGGGTGGCACAAACAGGAGGGAGCACTCCAACCATCCTGCCCCAGCCTCATGCTAGCAGTCCTGCCAGGGGCCAGAACATGTCCCCAGAAGGCCAGTTGAATGGGGCAGTGCTGTGCCCACCCCATGGTGCAGACCACGCGTGTGGAGTGAGCTTGCTGCTGACCAGGAGCTGCAGGGCTGGCTCTCCCTTGCTCCTGCTGAGGCTCCAGTGGCAAAGGAAGCATGGTAGGGAGGAGAGGGAGGAGACCAAAAAACTCTGCAACTGCCTCCCCATGAATGCTGGTCTTGGTAGAAACTGATTTTGATTCCATGTTATAACTCAGAATAACATTACTGTAAGCAGGTATCTCTCCAGGCTTGCATTTGTTTGTTTATCTCAGCTCGGCTATAATGATCTGTACAAAGCTCCTTAAAATCCTTCAAGGTCCTGCTCTGTGGTCTCTGCCCATTCTCATTTTTCAAACTGTTATCAGGTCTCGAAGACAGATTTCACCATGAACCAGAGTGACCAGAAGTCAGAAAAAACATTTTTCAAAGAATTCTAGAATTATGAATAAAGGTCTATCAACATTAATCTTCTGGGTATGAAAATCAGACATTTCCAATGAAAACTAAGAGTGGTTTGCTCCTTAGCTTCTGGCTTACCCTTCTCTTGGACTCAGCACTAAACAGAGAAGCTGAGCATGGGCTGGAGCCAGGGCTGCTTGGCAGTTCTGCAGCAGGTGAAGTGGGGAGTCAGCAAACATCGGCTCCAGACTGTGGTTTGCAAAAATTCAAGTTTCCTTGAGAGGGCTTGAGAGTTCAGTCACATTTAGAGACCTCTTAGAAAGAGCTATTCCCAGGGTTTCTGTGGACTTGAGCTTCTCCATATTAGAATAAAAATGTGGATCATTCTGATGAGTAACTCTAGGCAACTGGAAGATGCCAGATGGTTCTTGGAGTTTTGACTCCTTGCACTAGGGTTTGCCATCATGGGAGCCTAAAGCTTCCCTTGGCAGGGTTGTTTCTGGCAAAGGTCATGATTATGCTCAGGTTGGCAAAAGCAAGTCATTTCTACCACACTTTCAGTAGAACTCTCCTGATCAATTTTCTGTTTACCTGATAAACCGGTCACTTATTAATTCAGAATTAGGTTATTTTAGCAATGATAAGAGATTGGCAACAGCCAGGTTTCTTTTTTGCAGCGTTACTTATTTACAATAATGTACCTAATCCTGTTTTTTTGCAGATTTGTTTTTTAAATGCATGAAAACCAGGCAACTGGAGAACTGCTCTCTGCTTTCAAACCTGATCAAACACCCCAATTCATCAGTCTGCTCTATCTGTAATGCTCTCTAAGGTCTGACTCCTGAGGCATCCTTCTTCTGGTTTTTGGTTCTCTCATCCACCTCAGCCTTTTCTCATTACAGCACACTACTCAACAGCACCTCTTCTTCTCTGTGTGGAGTCAAATATATATAGAGAGAGCGCTTGTTTTTCAGATTTGGAACCAGTGATTGTTTAGGCCAGCTGCTGCTATAAAGGGAGGCACTCCTGCTATTTTCTCAAAGAGAAGTTTTAAAACAAGTAGTCGGTCTCAAAAGTCTTCAACCAAATCTGCAAAGAAAAATCTCTCTGTTTTCTCTTTATAAAATGTATATAGATGAGAAATCTTAGGATCTCAAAGGGTTTGGCCATGCCTATTTAAACATATTCTTAGTAGCTTTTAACAGTTCCTATGAGTTGAGGTGCTTGAGCTAGCAATCCTGAACACAGGAAGATTAGTACAACCTGGAGTGTGCCGGGAAGGCAGGACTAGGAGGGAGATTGCCTCATAGCTGTGTGAAGACAGGTAAAGTGCCCTGTGTAAATACTACAGCTCTGTGGGTTCTCACTCAGTGAAATGAGGAAATTATACTTATTTCATTTTATGAAGTGCTTTGAAGTTCTTAGATAAAGGCACTATATAAAGGAGAGCCTTGAATGTCCTGAAAGTCCTAAATAGATTGGTTTCTGCCTTCATCTAAGTGCTGTTGAGATCTTCAAATGAGGTATTTCCTCACCTATAGTGAGCAGTACAATCCAACCTACTCAGGGCATCCCTAAAGCACACAGACAGGATTGAGCTCTTCAAAAAGACACCCCTAACTTGTGATGTATGTCCACCTTATTAAAAAAAAAAAAAAGATGCCTATCCTTTAATGGAGTAATCTAATGAGGAAGACGAAGGCTCAGTTCCTTTTTCTACCTCAAGGAAATCAGACACACTTTTTCCTACCTTTTAGGCAAATACCAACTATCAGATTATCAAAGCCTTTTCTAGGGACACTCACTTCATTTTATATTCAAATTTAAAATGAAGTAGGTTGGCTCTGGGTCTGAAAGTCTCTGTGGATCTAGCATTAAGTGATTCAACTAAACCAGCCTGGAAAGCATATGTCACAGCAAAGAACATGTCATTCTTCTCTAATATCCCTACCAGCACATATAAAAGCAGGTGCGTAGATGGTTCTGTGGCTCTTGTATGCAAATTAAATGAACCAACGATGTGCCAAATCATGGTCATATCTCTTGTACTGAACTCATAAAAAGAGATTGCGAAGTGAAAAGCGTAGTGAAGTCCTTTGGTTTGACATTCTCAGCTGCAAAACAGAATAATAGTTTTTTACAAATTTATATGTAAATATCTTTCTTACCTTGGATCTGTCTTCACAAACTGCCAAAGTGAAGAAAGGCTTTTAAAAAGGAGATATTGTAAGGATGATAAGTAGATGAGTTATGAAGAAAAAAATAGAGAATGAGGTTAAAACAGCCGCTAGTCACCAGCATGTCAGTGATATATTCGTGCACTTATTCTTTATCTACTAAATATTAGTCCTTTATTAAAATGTTTTACCTGAACTACACATGTGCTTGTCACATTCTTATTTCCAAATTACAATATTAATAAGTTAAAATGAAATATTTGAAACATTTAAAAAGGTGAGGCAAATGTAAAATGCCGTCACATGTAGCAAAACAACCACAACACATAAATGCTAGCTAATAAAAACACATCTTTCACTAAAATGTGTTCCATAAGTATTTTGGATATTTAATCACCAGGTAATGTGTAATTACCTCAACAGAAAATTTCATTAAAGGATAGTCAGGTAGGCTGACTTTCATTTAAGTTAAGCATGATGGAAGGAGAACTGAAGCATTCCTTTCTTGTTTTCTGTATAACACCACTATTTTTCAAAGTGTCTGAGTTTCTCAAGTCCTGTTCATGTAATAATTTAACTACTTTAAGCAAGAGATTTCTCTGCCATTGGTAACAAAAATCTCTGTAAAATCTGTGGCAGTTATTTCTCTTCAAACCCCTTCCATTGAACCTAACATAATTGGCAATTTGAAGGACTCTTTTTTTACCCCCATAACATTGACAACATTTAAATACATACATGCAAATAATTCCAGTATATGGATAATTTTTTCAGATGCTTTTAAGGTGGTTGAGCAGCCTTAGACTTTGTATGTCGTTTAGTCGAGGCAGGCAATGGTTGGCTGCCCAAACTTTGGTTTGGCTGGCTTTAGTTGCAAACAAATATACGATAACCCTCAGTACTCATTTTACTTTTGAATCTCCCCTTCATGTATATAGACATAGCTGGAGCAGGTTCTGCTTCCCACTTGCAAACTGAAGTAAATATATCAGAGATCTTCTCAGCAGTCCTGAAATTGCACGTGTGACAATGAAGCAGTATGTTCTGTGTCATTCAGTGTTTTTGTGTCCTGGAAACGTGGTTAGTATAATATTTTTCATGGCTAATTGGCCATTAAAGAAGTGAGGACCGTAGCTATTGGTTCACAGAAGTTTTGCAAGCATCCTGCCCTTCACCAGGCCCGTGGAAGCTGATAAATAAATGCTCTTTGTCTTCCTGTTAAAACCTGCCTGTATTGCTTGGGATTGCTTGCTCAAGTAAGGATAAAAGCTATATAGACTGCAAAGAATATTCTTCCAGTATTTTAACGATTGACCCGTCCTTTAAAGCATCTTCACGCCATGTGTGTCTCAGGTAGTAACGCTACAGAAGTTTGCTGTGCACTAAAGGAATAGATTCACACAATAAATGCTGTGAATCACAGGCTTTCTGGTTCATAATTTTTGTTCAATGTTTAGATTGTTTCATGTTCTGAACAACATTTAATAGGTGGAGAAGCTTTCATACTGCTTTGGCCAGATGATGCACCTAACAACTACAGTTTAACATGCCCACCCTTTGTGAGATTTACCTCTACACCTCTACTTGCTTCTTTAATCTCTCCATAACGGCCAAACAAGTATGTCAGGTGTATGTCGAGTATGACAAGTATGTCACCTTTGCATTTGCTTCCTGGCTCTTTCTAATGCTCTGCAGTGATCTCCCATTTTCTCTTGTTTTTCCCATTGGCAAAACTGAGGTAGAAAAGTGACCTGTCCTGGCAGTTTTCAGCTAGGGCACCATTTCGGGGCAGAGTCCATCCCTGGTTTTGGTCTCTGATATTCCGTGTCTCTAATGCTCTAATGGAATTCCCATAAAGGAATTTCCTTTGGGCTTTCCAGTCTAGGTTTATAGTAATATTTACCAAGAAATACAGAAAACTGATGAGAAAAAAAAGAGGACCTATTCACTGGCATATGTTTAAAAAGGAAAGAAGAATTTGTCTATGCATTCCCCAATTTTCACACCCACAGCTTTCAGTTTCATGGCAATCTTAGTCCATTTCATGCTGGAGATGTGTCAAACTGAGAGCCGAGGGAAAAGGAAGGATTGCCTAGTGAACAGAGGTTAGCAATATTATTATATACCTAAAATAAAATCCTCCTCATTTTTAGAGATCAAAGCCAACCCAGGATATATAATTTTTCATGTTTTTCTCCACATTTACTCAAAGCAGCCTTCTGGATTTGAGGGTCAGTGAAATAACTGAGGGAGAACTGTCCAAACCTAATTAATTCATTTTCTAGTAATGCTAGTAGGAAAAACCTTGGAGATCACTCCTCTGCTGCAGAGGAGGTGGAGCTCAGCTGCTCATGCTTGTTAACAACTGAAATGAAGCAAATAATTTCCATGAGGAATCTCTTGGGAAAATGTTGCCTGTTGGGTCTGTTTGTGAATTGTCTGAGCAGATCATGCAAGTCTTGGATTTGTCCATTCCCTTTGAATATTTGTTTATTTCCTCAGTGGGTAAAACTTGGTGTAGGACTATTCATAAACAGTTTACCGCACATTCTAGAAATAAGCACTGTACATTGTTTTGGTCTTCTGCATAGGTGACACTCTACTGTTTGTTTTGGTTTTTTTTTAATCTACAATTCAAATAGAAAATTGCAAGAATTACAACTCAGTGCAATTTCAAAGTTGACTTTGTTGAACTAGCTGAGCACTTCACCTCCAAAACCTGAGTTCATGAATATTCATGGTAGTAAAAGCTGCGTACTTGAACATTCCTGGAAAGGAAATAACAGATTGGTGAGAAGGAATTCAAACTAAAATTTAGTTTAGAACTTGCATATGAATATTTATAAATATTTTTCCCAGTATTTGGGGGAAAATGCGCTGACACTGTGTTCTGCTGTGCTGCCAAAATACACTTCTCTAACTAGGAAGGTTAAGCAAGTGCTTGACCTATACAACACAGAAGGAAACTGAAATACCCACAGATGCTTCCATGGACATTGGGTGTGGTTGAAAGAAGAAGTGGCTGCTCTGTCCAGAACCACTTTCCCAGATATTCTGGATGTCCCTTGGTGGAGTTATTCATGACATTCAGAACAGCTCATATAACACAGTATCATAAGGTATTACTTGTCTGTGAGATTTTCGTCACTTGCCTTGTGGTCCATGCTGAGGCCCCAATCTTATGAGCACTTAGATGCTCACTCAGCTTGGCAGTGCAGCATTTCTAATCACTTCACTGAAGTGTCTAAGCTCTGTTATGCTGAACAAGGCTTTGGCACTCTAAGGGTACAGGAGCTACTTTAAAATAAAGAGGATACATAAATTGCAGTGTTATGTACAATACTAGGGCTCTTCGTGCCTATTTCTTTCAACGTTTCTTTTTTATTACCATTTCCAACATGTTCCATCAACTTTGAGACCACTGTTGTGTTGTGGGGTTTTTTTAACTCACCTGTTTATTGCCCACATCTCTTGCACTCTCACTTTATTTTAGTTAAGCAAACATATCTCTTCTTCTTTTGTTAACCATTTACTTTGCTGTGCTTCCTTTCTTCTGCTTCCAGGCTGATCTTTGCACCCTACACTGCTCTCTCTGCCCTCATAATGCCATCTGTGTGTTCTCTCCACGGCCTCTCCACTAATCTTCATTTATAATATAATTCATAAATAATACTTAGCATTTACATATCCTTTTACAAATATTAATTAATTAGTGCTCATGTACTTGTAGAAAGCAAGCACATTGTCCTCACTTGACAGATGGGGAAACAACAGCTGAGAGGACGCTGTCTGCTCTCTGCTTTCATGGTGCCTAACACAATGGGGTCTCCTGCAATATTTGGTTTATAGACATTACTGTAACAAACACTGACAGCAGCAATGCTAAGTGATTTAATCAGAGCAGAAATCAGAATCCGATTGCAAGAGAGGTGTCCCTGCACTTGCGTTTGATTCTTGTTCCAACACTACCTAATCGAGAGCATTACTCTCCGAATGCCATTATGAAGATAGTTCGGTGTTCTCCATCACTGAAGCAGCTGGACATCTCCCACATGTTTCAAAGGAGAAAACCGCCCTGTAGAGCAGGGAAGGAAAATGCTACAGGAGTTTAATTTTCAAGGAAAAAACTCACCTCCTCCCCAGAAAAAGAAAAGAAAAAAACCCCAAACAAAATAACCCAACCCTTTGATAAGCTTTTAGCCTTAAATATTGTTTTTCAGTTTCTAAGGCCTAATATAACAGGAAGGGCTGGGAATTTCCTTTTGAAAAGGATTATTATGATTAGCCTTATCACATTTAATGTCCAAAATCAGGGAGCTGCTTTATCAGGTTTCCTGAACCCCAAAGGCCCACTGTATTTGCAAGAGGCCATGTCTAAATATTGGACATTACTGAATCTATTTGACTAAGTTACTACCAGTAGCACAGCAGCTGCTGTACCATTTTCTAACCTAACATGTATTTGCCAGCCATATTATCAGATTTACACAGAGGTGGTTGTTGCCAAAAGCAGAGGAGAGGTAAATTCCAACACTGTGACCCTTTGCAATCGAGAAACTTGCATTTTATTCCAGTGCCTCTGCATGGAACATAAGGAAAGGCTCCCAACAAACCCAGAAACTCATCCACAAAAACGAGTATTGATTCAGTGTTACCGGCAACGCAGATACCACTGTAAAAAGACAGTGGGTCACTGCACTGAAAAGAAACTTGTGGAAACAATGTTTGGAACGAGATTTTCCTTTTGAAAAGGATTAAAGAAAATTAAAGATTAGAAAAAATAACACTCCAAGTAGCCCAAAATTTGAGAATTCATATGCCTTAATATATTGAAACACATGTATAGCTACAAATACACACACATCCCCCTCTTGTATACTTCACATTAACGCCATTGGGAATTTCTCTGGAAGCGAGCTCGATGTCAAATCCAAACCTTCCCAGCAAGGATTGCTGCACTGGACGTAGGTGCCTAACAAAATTCTTCCTCCGTGTTAACTCTTAACACCATGTCCCCAGCCTGTGCCCCTGCCCCTCAGGAGCAGCACTCTTAGGGAAGGCACAGCCTTAAGCAAAGCAAAGGCCGGCGGCTGGGGCACCGGAGAGATCATGGCAATTTTGGAGAATATTTTGCAAAAGGCACGGTCAATATATTTTAACTGTAGGTAGGCCCGTGGCAGTGGAAATCTCACGGATGAGGAGCCCGTTTTATTTCTGCTCTGTGAGAGCTTACCCCTGTGTTAGCTTCAACTCCAGGGATGAAAAAAAAAAAAAAAA